>MU788383.1:0-24540 GCA_026770625.1 Nicotiana glauca
TTCTTAAAATTGTAAAATCATTTTATTTGAAATTTTTGGAATAATTTGCTTAGGGTAAAAATCACGTGCTCACAAGATATTTTTGTAAATTTGGGATTTAGACCAAAAATTAAGGTCAGGTTCCAAAACAAATTACATAACCAGACTCGGGGGTGAATGGGTAATCAAATTTTGATATGAATTTCGGGTTTGGACCAAGCGAATCCCGGGAGTTGACTTTTGTTGACTTTCTAATAATGACCTAAATTGAATTTTTTGCTATTGTAGGTAGTTCCTATGGCTTAATTTGAATCGTTTGGTTGGTAAATTGCTAGATTCTATTGGTTCGGAGGCTTGTTTGAAAGGCAAAGCCGTGGTTGAGCTTTGAATTAATACTTGGAGCGAGGTAAGTGTCGTGGTTAATCTTTACTTGAGGGATTATGATTTATTTGTCTATTTTCTACATGTTTAGATGTTGGGTACAACGTATATGTGAGGTGACAAGTACTTATGTGTTGTTGTTGGGTTAAAGCATGCTGGTGGGACTTGTTCCTTGTAATTAATGCTTACTTTGATCATGTTATCCATGCTTAGACTAGTTACTTATTAAATTGATCGTTCTTACCGTATTTGGCTTTTGTGATGATTGATTATCGATTCTAAAGTTGAGATTGGTATTGTAGAACCATTGTTGAAGTAAGGCTTGTTCTTGTTGATCATATCTCCCCATTATTACTTGTTCATTGTTTTATGGTAAGGGAGAGTTTTAATGCACGAAGGGTGATGTCGTGCCATGTTATGAGAGTTAATGCACGAAGGGTGATGTCGTGCCATATCGTGAGTGTTAATGCACGAAGGTGATGTCGTGCCATGTTATGAGAGTTAATGCATGAAGGGTAATGTCGAGCCATGTTATGAGAGTTTATACGTGGGTGTCTTGTCATAGCCTCGCCACTACTTCGTCAAGGTTAGGCTCGACACTTATGGAGTACATGGGGTCGGTTGTACTCATACTACACTCTGCACTTCTTGTGCAGACTTTGGTACCGGCTCTAACTATTCGTGAGGCATAGAAGCTTGGATTTTCTCATTGGAGACTCAGGTAGATCTGCTGGTGTACGTAGACCTTGAAGTCCCCTTCTATTTTCCCTATTTTACTGTTTCTTTTCGTAAAAATAGTTGTATTTCTTTCAGACTCTATTTGTAGAAAATTCTAGAAGCCAGTGAGTTGTGACTCCAGATCCAGATTGTATTAGATATTATGGGCTTTTGTATTATTCCGCACTAAATTTTAGCTTCTTTTGGATTAATTAATCCTGTTATTGAAATTGATTAAAATTGGCATAAGGAATCCTCTAACATTGGCTTGCCTAACAAGTGAAATGTTAGGCTCCATCACGGTCCTGAAGGTGGAAAATTACGGGTCGTGATAGCGAGCCAGTTCGAATATCTTACCTCTCGGATTGAACTTATATTGAGTAAGCGGGTTACCGCTTCTTTGACTAATTTATTCCTGGCTTCAGCAATAGAACGCTTCTTTTATCTTACTAGAGGTATTTCGGGATCCAAGCTTAACTTATGCAAAGCTACATCCGTCGGGATACCTGTCATATCCTCGTGCGACCATGCAAAAAAATCGGTGTTAATTTTAAGGAATTCAATAAATTTAGACCTGAGCTCCGGGTGCAGTCCTGTTCCAAAATATAATTTTCTTTCTAGGAATTCCTCGAACAATGCAACTTGCTCTAGTTCTTCCGCCATGGACTGCATTGCGTCCGTCTCTTCTGGAACTTGGAAATACCTTGGCACCTAATACTGTTCTGATTCCTCTATCCCCGGGCCAACTTCCTCTATTTCAAGGGCAGGTGCCGATTTCGGTAATTGATATGGCGCGCGCTCCTTTCCTTTGCTACCAGAGACCAAATTGCATTCATCTCTCGTGCTGCCAGTTGATCACCCTTTATCTGCTTGATCCCCTCGGGTGTCGAAAATTCAACAATCGATGATACATTGGAGGCAAGCTTTCATCTCGTGTAACCATGGCCTTCCGAGGATGATATTGTATCCCATGTCTCCGTCTACAACTTCGAAGAGGGTTGTTTTCATTACTCCTTCAGCATTTGTGAGCAGCAAAATATCTCCCTGGGTTGTCACACGCACGAGGTTGAATCCAGCGAGGAGCTTTGTTGCCGGAATAATGCTCCCAATGAGTTTAGCTTGTTCCAGTACTCTCCATTGTATGATATTAGCTCAACTTCCTGGATCTACTAGAACACGTTTAATCTTGAAATATAATAAATTTAAAGAAATTACTAGTGCATCATTGTGTGGTAGCAGCAATCCGTCTGCATCTTCCTCCATAAAAGTGATACCATCTTCCCAGAGTTTTTTACTATGAGTTGTTGATACTTTCGTCTTCTTTGCTACCGAAAAGGTAACCCTATTAATCGCATTCCCTCCGAAGATCATATTGATCATTTGGCGTGGGGGTTCTTCTTCTGCTTTTGAAGGTTCTGTGTTGTCTCTGTTGTGACTGTAATTGTTCTTAGCTCGGTCACTCAAGAATTCTATGAGGTGACCAATCTTCAACAACAATACCACTTTTTCCCAGAGGTGTCGGCAGTCCCCCTATCCAGTGGCCATTTGTCCCATTGTTTTCACACCATAAGTTGGGATCCCTCTATCCGGGATCAGATCTTATAGGTCTCGGGAATCGTGTTTCTTTTATGTTTCTCATGGCAGACACCAATTCCACTATACTGAAGTTGAAGTCATATTATGATAACCTGGGGTAAGAAAGATCCTGTGACCCTGACATTTTTTTATCCTGCACCGATCTGTTGTTCCGGCCACGATCGATCCTTTTGTTAATGGTGAACTTGTCTGCTGTCTGGAAGCCTCTGCCACGACCTTCGGTCCGCTCGTAGGGCAAAAATTATCCCCTCAAAGTTCGTCTGTCCACGTCGTAGTCATCTTTTGGTTTTTCTCTATTCTTCCCCTGTCCTTTGGTCGATAATGGAAAACCAACCTGATCATCTTCGATCCTTATTTTTGACTCCTACTAGTTTTGGACGTCTTCCCAAGACGTTGCTTGAAAATCAATCAGGCTTTCCTTCATATTTCGGGAAGCGTCTGAACTTCTCGGATTCAATCCCTTGGTGAATGCTTAAGCTTCCCATTCATCCGGGACAACCGAGAGCAACATTCTTTCCTTCTAAAAACGGTAATGAACTCCCTTAATAACTCGAACTCTCATTGCGCAATTCTGAATATATCGGCTTTTGGGCATGTACTTTTCTAGCCCCGGTATGGGCCTTGATGAAAGAATCCGCAGGCATTTCAAAGGAATCTATGGAATGCTCGAGTAATAGCGAATACCACGTCAAAGCTCCCCTTGTGAGAGTTTCTCCAAATTTCTTTAACAACACAGATTCAATTTCGTGAGGAGCTAGATCATTTCCTTTTACCGCCGTTGTGTAGGTGGTAATATGCTCCTGAGAGTCTGAAGTTCCATCATACTTTGGAACTTCGGGCATTTAAACTACTTCGGGATTAATTTTGGTGCAGCACTCGGCTTGTACGGCAATTGAGTATACTTCTTGGAGTCCGGGCCCTTCAATAGTGGTGGCGCGCCCGGGATTTGGTCCATACGGGTGTTTACTTCCCTCACAAACCTAAAATTTCATTCTTGAAAGCATCGTTCTGGTTATTGAGACCGGATCCGCTCCCTCAACCCCATCGCAGCCAACTTCACCCCTGGGAGTGTTGATGTCGATCCTATGTGTTATTTGGTTTGCGGGAACACCGGGAGGAATTGGATTTCACATGTTTGCATTATTCGAAGCCCCTGACAATGCCTGTTTCAACTCCGTCATAACCTTATCTTGCCGCGTGAGATGGACTAGAATGATCGCATGTTGCTCTTGCAAGACCCTTACTGCGTCGACAACATGCTCCTCATCAGCATCATCGGGAGTCGTCTCCCGAACATGTCGAGGATACTTCCTATCATGCACCGGTGTGGCGTCATTCCCCTCGTTGTAGGTATTACTGATTGAATCTCGAAGTGAAGCTCATCTCCTCGAACCTCGAGGTTATGCGTTTTGTTAACAGTGTTATCTGCCATTTCTTATAATTTATTTTAAGATAAATATAGTAAAAAGGTAAGGATCAATTTAATTGCGCGATTGTATAGGCCCACGGTGGACGCCAAACTGTTTACCCGTAAAACGGTACAGTTGAATTTATACGTGGTTTATAGACAAGTGAACTAATTTGATCCATAAATAAAGAGATAACTTAAGAAATATACAATATTTAGCCTTAAAATATGAATGAAATAGAGAGTTGACGAATCTGGGAACAAGGTTTCCGCGCACAACAATGATGAGATCAAAAGCAAGAAAGTAATAGCAATGATGATATCAAAAGCAAGAAGTCCAGCAATGATGAGATCAAAGCAAGAAAATAAAACTATATCAAGCTTTGTAAAGAATATAGTATAAGTTAGCCAGAAAATTGGTATCCTCTACAATGATATCTGAGTTCTCTATTTATAGCTGCGTCTAGGGAAGGAGGTCCTAGGATCGTGCTTTCCTTTAATGTCAATTATGAGGGTCATTGATGAAGATGTAACGATGGATATAAATGTTAAATTCTATGTAACGGGTCGTCACCTTTAATGTTGTAGAATATTCCTTATTAAAAAATAACAAAAGCAAGTTGAAAGATAAATTTATTTATATAATATAGGTATGTTCAGTATTTATAGCCCGTTTGGCCAAGCTGCAAAAATCAGCTTATTTTGAGAAGTGCTTTTTTTTAAAAGTATTTTTCTCAAAAGTACTTTTGGTGAGAAGCAGTTTATGTTTGGCTAATTAGTTTGAAAAGCACTTCTGAGCAGCAATTAGTGCTTGGCCAAGCTTTAAAAAACTGCTTCTAAGTGTATTTTTCTCAAAAGTACTTCTCAAGAAAGTGCTTTTGGAGAGAAGCTACTTTTTTCTGCTTCTCCAAAACTGCTTCTGCTTCTCCTCAAAAGCACTTTCTTTTCTTACATAAGCTTGATCAAACACCTCAATTTTTGGCTAAAAATGCTTTTGGCAAAAAAAAAAAATACTTTTGACCAAAAATAAACTTGGCAAAACAGGCTATTAATGGCACAGAACCTCTTTAAATTCCATAATTATGTAACGTAGAAGCTCCTCAAATTCCTTAATAAAGTGATGGAATCTCTTCTATTTCCAAATTTGAAAGAATTCGTTAGTCATTCTTTCTTAAAGGAAGAAAATTAACGAAAAAGAAGAAGAAGAAAAAAAGGAACAAAATGAAGGGCAAAATGGTCAATTAATATTTGAAGAATATTCTTCTAATTCAATCTTTGGTAATTTGCGTCTTCGAACTTATAATAAAGTATGATGATTAAGGCATCCATACTGTCACTAATGACTCATTTGTTTGCGCTTAATGGAGGTCTGAATCTTAATCATTCAGATCTCAGATATTAAGTGCGTTTGTTTTTAAAGTCTGAATCTTAATTATTCAAATCTTAATCATTAAGTGTGTTTGTTTTTTTTACTTCACAACCACTTAATGAGTCTGAATAGGTCTGTATGATTAAGACCTATAACAGAGACTTAATTTCATTAAGATGCTATCACGTATTCATTTTTAATTGCCGCCACCGCCTACAATTATCAACTACCGCCATGCCACCACCGTCAACATACTCAACCACCACCACCACCACCCACCACCACTACCACCACGCCACCATCATTCTCAATCATAGCCTCCATTATTGACCATCCCCACAACTCCTACCACCATCATTCTGACACACAATCAACACTCATCCGCCTCAACTACCACAACTGGCCACCCCATCACCATCAACAACCACAACGGACACTGCCTATCATTATAACCTACCACCACCCACCAACCAACTTTCCTCAATCACAACTACCGTCACCACCCGACATTATTAACTATCACCACCCACTACCACCATCTTCAATCATAATTGTCACCACTATCAATCACTACTAGCTATTAGCATGAACCACCATCATCAACCAAAACTGCCACCAACCTCCGTCTCTAGTCGGCATTCACCCGTTAGCCATCACCACCAACAACTATCATATTTTTAAAATTATACATTTTATTAATAAAATATTAGATTAGTTAGTATTTTATTTGAATTTTACGTTTATTAATTTTTAAATAAAGGTAAATTTTATACATTCAGATGTTAAAAATCAAACAATCTTAATTATTTCTGTTCAGAACTTAATACACATCTTAATATATTCAGATATGTATTCAGATTTAGATGTCTTAATCTTAATGCACATCTTAATATTCAGATGTGTATTCAGATTCAGACGTCTTAATCTTAAAAAAAAAACAAATGAGGCCTAAGACTTCTATATGTGGCGCTAGTGCAATCCCTCAAATTTCTTCTGATGCGGTTATCTTTTACTTATCTATCATAGATAACAAGGGTGGAATAGGATGATTTTATCCTGCCAACTTAAATTTGGAATCGGCAAAGACCTTGCACACGTTCTCGAGGGCAGCAATCATGACAATCATCACTATTTTCTCCCGAGAGCATGGTATGGTTTTGTTCTTGGTCTTATTTATAAATAGATGTCAAGTGCTGCTTTTCCCTGTCCAGGAATCTCCATATGCTCCAAGTAGGCGCGAGCTACTCCTACCTCATTTGCTCCATATGACAAAATAAAGTTTTAAAAATACTATCCTATCCCATAGAATGGATCAAATAAAAGCTCAATCATCCAATGCCACTCCACCAGCCTAGCTGACTAACTAATTCCAAAAAGACACAAATGGAAATTTGTACCTTACTTAAATGTTTGTATAATACTCTTTCTTGTTCATTCAAAATATGATAGACAGCTCAACTCTGCCCATAAAAAAAAACAAAAAAAAAAGGAAAAAAAAGGTGTTATGTATTTGAACTCTTTATACCAATTGACTTACCCAAGAAGAGGATAGATACCTGACCATAAAATTTCGGCCATAAATTAATCAGAATTAGCAACTTTTACATGACATTTCTTATTTGAGTAGCTGTAATTTACACAGCTTGTATGGCCAGCTAAAATATTGGCCATATGTTGTTATAAGTATGATCATATTTACTATTCTAAAGGTCATTACAAATCTGCCCGCCGAGATGAGAATAGGCTCACTGCATTCTTTGCTGCGTTCACTTTGCTTACTAACACCTTCCACTTTGCCGCATCTTTCTTCGTCTGTTGCAGCATTTTCACCTTGAAGTGCCTAAAGCAATAAAATGACATTTGTTATGCTGTCATCTGATCCAAATATTGAAGTGAACGATACAAACGATAGAAAGTAGGGATCACCCTTTGTTTTTGTTCTCAAACTGAGAATCACTACTACTGCACGAAACGGATGTCTTTTCAACTTTCATTACCTCACTTCATCTAGATGCTTTAGAGGGTAGAGTTCTAGTTGTATAACAATAGTTTGAAATGTCGGTCTGCTTAAGTCAAACTAAGGCATCGAACCTTAAAAAAACAGTTCTAGCAGTTTCTGTCAACAGCTGATATGTCATAATCTACTGTTCGCAAACCTCTTTATATGCATTTTAATTCTTTCTTGAATAAAAATCCGTATGAGTGTTGTTCTGCTAACAGAATATCACCAGAAAAATTATTTACTTACCTACAAAGAGGAACTTTGCAATAGTCAGGTTCATCACAAATGCGTGAATGAAGCTCAAGAAGCTGCCACATTCGCTTGCAATGGACACATCCACCAGGAACTCTAATTTTGCAACTTGAGAAATGACGGACCAGAGTCTCCAGCCCCTTGCATGCTGGAAAACTACATGCCACCTGGCTTGCTTTAAGCACCTTGTCACGAGGCCCAATTGTTCGACACCCATCTCTGCAAATGTGAACCAGAGCTTCCATAGCTTCATGCAGTTGTAAATACACCTTTTTCTCTTCGATTTTCTTCAGTCTATCTTGTTTTCTCTGGGAAAAAAACAATAAGATTATCATACCAAAAGATATTCAATGTTTACTAGATTATTTCTCAAGCACTAATTGCTTAGCAATTGTATGCATGACTCAAATAAACTTTCTCATGCATACCACTTAAAAACCAGGCATATGAATGAAGAAACAGAAATTGTTTGCCCACCCAATCGAAAAATTAATGGTGGAACAAGAGGAAATGATCAAGATAAACCAAACATGTAGTTCATGCTTATTACTCTATTTGTCTTCAAGGTGTGTGTTTTCAAGATTAATGGCCATGGGCCATGTGGAATCTTTTGGCTATACTAAAATCTGGATAAGAAAAAGATTGAATCCATATACGAACACAATGTCTCATTGTATCTGTAAATTTCAATATAAAACTGGACGCACAAACAAGGGGTGCGACAAAAATAGGACAGCTATTTTGGCTGGCTTGTGTAAGTACTACATTTAGAGATGGATAATTATTGTCAGATCTAGTGAAGCAATGACAAGATCAATGGCATGCTTTATAGCAGGAGAAAGTTCCCATTGAAAAGATGAAACAATGTCGAGCAAACATTGTTTTCCACATACTTTTTGGTCTTGATCCAATTAATCTACTCCAAATGACAAGGCATCTCAGTGGATCTGCGACAAGTCACTGGGTGTTCAAATTATAAAGGAGAATGCAATATTCTTTAGACAAAGAGCAGTGACCACCTTACCGAATCTGCTTCAACAACGAATTCTAAAAGCTCCTGTTCAAGTACGGGATTAGCTTGTCGCATTACTTTCCAACCCTCAGTTGATGATATGTTCTTGAAGTTCCTCACAATCATACGAATGCAAAAGAGGGTAAGCCGTGGTGCATCACAGTTTCTCGCTAACTGAAGCACATCTGTCACGTTTTCCAAGTTCAACCAACCTTGTTCCAAATGGTTTATGCAAACTTTTTTAAGTAATGGTACAGAGTAAGCATGTGATAAGACCAACAGATGCAGAACAAACTTCTTCATATCTCCTTCATCGTAACTGCATGAGATTAAAAAGGTGACATAAATTTCAATTGATCAATAGCTTCCAAGAGAAATTTGAGTGAAAACTTAAAACAAAAATTGCAAAGCCAGAAGGGTAAAAGATGCCCCCCCCCCCCCCCCCCCAAAGGAAGTACAACTTCAGTGATGTATGACCAGGAGGATTCATTGTAACAGATTCTATCTCAGTTACGAGTAAAATTTGATATCTATCCCACAAGTTATACATGACTGCAAAGGCCACAAGAAGCTGCCAATAATAATTTCTGTCAGCGGAATCGTCAAGGATAAATTTATGTATAGACAGAAGTACCAAGGATATAAGTTTGATGTCGAGGATCTTCATAGATTTGTGATGATATGTGAACATTGTCCTTTGACTCGATTATTTTGTTAAAGAATGTTAAAATCATTTGAACCATTCTTATCATGAACATATGTTAACGTTGGATAAGCATTTTTATTAGCAATATTAAACTCACTAAAGATTCAAATATCTAGGAGGTGAAACGTCCTGCTTACCAGGCTGAGTAGAGGAAACGGATGAATGCAGAGACCGCATCACAAGGTACCCCAGGGATTTTTATGCATCTAATACCATTCTTTACTTTGGATTGCTGCAGAAAATTCCCCAACACTGGAGATGCAACACTCTATGGAAATCATAAGGAAGAAAGTATAATAAATAATGGGCATCGTTAACAAACAAAACCTGCTAGACAAATTCAACTAAACATACTGACCAGAAGCGCATAATGAGCCGGAATAAATGATCCATCGTCTGTAATTATATGTACGTCTGCTCCATATCCTTCTTTGAAGAGCTTGTCCCATGTATCTTTTGCTTCTTTCGGAACACAATCAGAATTAGAAAGTTGTCGAGGATTAGTGGTTTTTGAACGGATTTTACTGGGAACTGGAGGGGGATTCGGAATATCAGGTAGATTACAAGATGGAGAACTTGGATCTTCAAAGAATTCTATGCTCTCTACTGTCTCTTCTTCTTCTATGCGTATGTTGAAGGATCCACCGAAAGATTCAACAGCTGATGATAGCCAAGGGGTATGCACGTCTGGCGATGCCATCAATTACTACTCCAAATAATGAGTCAACAAACAAATGTCAGGATCACCTATTTAATGGAAAAAATGCAAGTTACAAAACTTTCAAGAACATAGGAATATCTAACAAACTAGATACCCATTATATTATAGCAAATGTAGTTCAAACAATACCCACCATGCCAAAATAAAGGGCAGCCCGGTGCACTAAGCTACAGCTATGCGCAGGGTTCAGGAAGGGCCGGACCACAAGGGTCAATAGTACACAGCCTTACCCTGCATTTCTACAAGAAACTGTTTCCACGGCTTGAACCCGTGACCTCATGGCAACTTTACCAGTTACGCCAAGGCTACCCTTCAACCATGCCAAAGTAAAAAAGAAATCGACATTCATCTAATTGGCATTTTAATCAAATAAAGGGGGATGGAAACAAATAAAAGAATAAAAGCTCAAAATCACTAACACTAAGAACCTTTGAACATCTTGGGTAAAAGCTTTATAATAAGTTTCCTTTCTGCTTTAATCGACTTTTCTTGCCTTTGAAGTCAGAAGCCTATTCCATGCCTTTTTCAGAACCCAAAAATTGGGAAACATTCATTAGACCAAGAAGCAAAACAGAAGAAGAAAGAGATTATCAAACAAATCCTATAAACTAGTCTTTCTTTCCAAATATATAAATCTTGTTCTGAAGATATACAGCATTTATTTATTTATTTATTTATTAAGAACCAAATTCATGCTATCTTTGACTAACTTTCCTTTTCAACATTCAATATGGCAAGCTTTCTCATTAAACTATTGTAACAATTAAGCAACCACTTTCCCACAACGAAAAAAAATAAGAAAAACAACTAGAAATTGCTAAAAAAAATTAAGAACAAGAAAAATCTAGATCCGAGGTTTCCACTTCATCATTTCCAGAATTCTATTAAGTTATTGATCAAAAAATAACTTTTTTCAAGTAAAATATTCTTGATTAAAAAACAGTCCTTTAAAGTAAATTTTCTCGATTAGCATCCAAAATAAGTGATTTTTTTTTTTATGTTTTCATACAAATTAAGAAATTCATCTTTTGACATTAATTAGCAATGAAATTGACCATATTAACCCTTAATATCTTACATGAACACTCCTCACATATATTTCAACACTATTTACTCCAAGTACAATGTAGGAAAAAAATAATTAATTCATTCTTAAAATCTAAAAAAATCACTTATTTTGGACCATAAGAAAAAAGGTCAAAAAATCATTTCGACCGCAGGTAGTAAATAACATATCTATATTACCAAGTAGAATAACATAAATTTAACTGTTATATAACTATTACAACCAAATAGATTTCTTATCAACAAATGATATAGTAGAATTAAATACTGAAAACTCCATTCAACTTAATGTATTAATAGTCTAAACAATTCAAATAGCATACCTTACAGCAAACAGAAAACTAAAATCTGCAAATCTCTATAAATTGTTCAGGCTTTCAGTTGATATCCAGTGTAGCTGTGCATTAAAACCTGTATAGTTAAAATATTAATCAAAAAATTTTGCATAAATTTATCTCATATCAGAAAATTCTGATCTCAATAAAGGGTGTGAAGAAAAGAGAGGAAAGTATTCTCATTTTAAAGAATTAAGGGAAAAAACGAAAATGAAAAATTCTGTTTCATTGATAAAATTAATAGAAGAACTGTTAAACTTACATGAATGAATAAATATGAAATATGGGTATGATAAATTTATTGTTGAAGAAAAGAGAGAGTGAGACAGAGGAAGACGTGAGGGTGAGCAAGAAGAAGAACAGAAGTTAAGGAAGTATCATGATATGAGGTGCAGAGATATAGGACAGAAAAAGAAAGTAGACACGAGTTTAATAAATACAGAATCTTATACTAGTAGTACTAGTACATTAATTGTGTTTACTTTTTAGTTTGGTCAATATTTTAGAAATCTCATTTTAAGTTATATATAGTGATAGTGTAAAGATTTATTATATTAATCTAATGAATTATAGCAGGTTAGTTTTATTTTATCAAATTATTTTTCTATCATAATTTACCTGTCATATTTCTTTTTAGTCTATTTAAAAATATTATATTTTTATTTAAAAATAATTTAATTTTAATTTTTTTTATTTTACTCTTGAATAAGATGATATATAGTTAGTAAAATATTTATAACTTATTTTAGACTTAAGTTTCAATAGTTTTTTTTTCTTAAACTTTGTGATCAATCAAATATCATCACGGATGAGGAATAAATTATTATAAAGATTTACATATAAATACTATGTGATGATGTAATAGCTTAAAATTGGCAATAATCCCCCCGTTCCAAACGAACAATCCTTATTGCCCTCAAAATTGTATTTTACGTGGATGATATATATATATATATATATATATATATATATATATATCAATTGATAGAGTTAATTCCATCCTAAATCTTTGGAATAAAATTCAAAAATTTATTAAAATATATAAAAGATATATTAAGTATTACTTTCTTCAATTCTTAAAAAGCCAACATTTAATCACTTTGATATAAAACGAATATAATAAATAACGGTGGAGAAATGCTTATATAATTAGTCATTTATTTCAGTTAAAATGAATGTTATAGTATGTCGAATAATGGATAAGTCAAATTGTGTACAGTCAAAATCGGGCTTACCTAATTTTGTATGACTGATCGAAATCTGGGTAGTAGATCAAGGCTCGGCCTCGGTTATATTGGACCATGGTACAGATATGAATTTGTAATCTCGTGGATCAATGGCTGATCAAGATCGAAATCGAAACAGGAAAGAGATCGAACGAGATTGAAGGAAGCCTGCCATGTTGGATAAGAGAAAGCCGAGATATCCGCGATTGGGCAAGGATCATGGCGGAAATATCGGCGCGTATCAAGTCAGGACCGATTATTTATCCTATCATGGGATTTACTTCCGTAATTAGAATTATACCATAAATAGGTTCCTTTACTATATAAAGAGGGTCATAATCATCTTGTAAGGCCCTCACATTCACGAATATCAAAGCAATATAATATTTCTTTCTCCTACTCACATTAAGAGGGCCGATCATGATGGAAGTTCGAACAACTAACCCCACGCTTGAGGACTACCATCTGAAAAACAAACGAAATCGAACAACTAAAATTTCGAGACCATAAGACCTTAAAGGCGACCCTCGATTTTACAGGTCACGGCCACCCCATTCAGGGACTCACACTTCAGGCAAGCTTGAAGTGAAATGGAAAATAAGCCCAAAGGTCAAGTTCCGAACTAAAGGGGCTACGGCCAAATTAATGCGGATTGGAGACGTTTGAAATCCGTAACAAATACAAAAGGCCAAGGGCTATCTTAAGTCGAGCTCGGACAAACTCTCACTCGGAGACTATCTATAAAGCCTAAGGGCTAACTTTACTTCGAGTTCGAGAAAATCCTCACTCGACTATAAAGCCTAAAGGCTAACTTCACTTCGAGTTCAAGCAACTCCTCGCTCGATCTTAAAAACCCCAAGGGCTATCTTAACCCGAGTTCGAGCAAACTCTCACTCGGGGACTATCTATAAATCCTAAGGGCTAACTTTACTTCGAGTTTGAGCAAATCCTCACTCGACTATAAAGCCTAAGGGCTAACTTCACTTCGAGTTCGAGCAAGTCCTCGCTCGATCATAAAAGCCCAAGGGCTATCTTAACTCGAATTCGAGCAAACTCTCACTCGGGGGCTATCTATAAAGCCTAAGGGCTAACTTTACTTCAAGTTCGAGAAAATCCTCACTCAACTATAAAGCCTAAAGGGTAACTTCACCTCGAGTTCAAGCAAGTCCTCGCTCGATCTTAAAAGCCCAAGGACTATCTTAACCTAAGTTCGAGCAAACTCTCACTCGGAGACTATCTATAAAGCCTAAGGGATAACTTTATTTCGAGTTCGAGCAAATCATCACTCGACTATAAAGCCTAAGGGCTAACTTCACTTCGAGTTCGAGTAAGTCCTCACTCGATCTTAAAATCCCAAAGGCTATATTAACCCGAGCTCGAGCAAACTCTTACTCGAGGACTATCTATAAAGCTAAGGGCTAACTTTACTTTGAGTTCGAGCAAATCCTCACTCCACTATAAAGCCTAAGGGCTAACTTCACTTCGAGTTCGAGCAAGTCCTCACTCGATCATAAAAGCATAAAGGCTGCCTTAACCCGAGTTCGAGCAAAATCTCACTCGAGGACTATCTATAAAGGCTAAAGGCTAACTTTACTTCGATTTCAAGCAAATCCTCACTCGACTGTTAAGCCTAAGAGCTATCAAACTCTAGTTCAAATGGTCATTCGGGGTCCATCGATGTCGGTTGAAAGAACAAAGCCCCAAGTATGGATTTCTTCAAAAGTCTCCCTCCGAGACCGACACTTGGTGCGCTCCTTAGCCTGAACCTGAGTGGTTTCCTTTTGCGGAACAGTTTTAGATATTTTGGCCATTTTGTTTTCGTAAGAAAGGAAAAATGGAGATTGGAGTATTTGGTATTTCAGGAAAAACAAGCAAAGAAGCTTAATGACTCAATTCGTTTCTTGTCATTACACTTTAAAAAACGAGGGGACTATCTTTATACGGTCAAAATCGACCTTGCCTAATTTTGTATGACTGGACGAAATCGGGGTGGTAGATCAAGGGCCGGCCTTGGTTATATCGGACCATGGTACAGATATGGATTGGTAATCTCGCGGATCAATGGCCGATCAAGATCCAAACCGAAACAGAAAAGGGATCGAATGAGATTGAAGGAAGCGTGCAGGTCGGATAACAGAAAATCGAGATATCCGCGATCGGGCAAAGATCGTGGCGAAAATCTCGACACGTATCACGTCAGGACCGGTTATTTAGCCTATCTTGGGACTTATTTCCGTAAGTAGAACTATACCATAAATAGGATTCCTCTACTATATAAAGAAGAACATAGTCATCTTGTAAGTCCCTGACATTCACGAATATCAAGGCAATATAATATTTCTTTCTTCTGCTCATCAACTTACTGCTCTTTAACTATTCTTACTTCACTACTCTCGAGGGTTCATCAGCTCGAGGGCATTGTTCAAGCATTGGTTTGTTTCACATTCTTGTCCATTTCCATCACTTATCTTTGAGTTAATCAATTGGTATTAGGTGAAATCACGTATTCTTATAATCACAATAAAAGTTTAATTGTTGCTATTTTTTGGGTAAACACAAATGCAATGAAAAAAATATGAGAAAGCCATTGATCAACCTATCATAGTAGTTGTTGTCCACTAATGTCCATTTCTATGCTTCATTCATTCATGAATCATGTCATATTTGATTTGACATAAGAATCCACTTGCGGACTCTCTTTCCCTTGTCTTTTCACTTTCACGTGATATTTAACAATTAAATGGTAAAGAAAGGATAAATTCAATTTCATCTATCACTTTTATATATCTTTTTTGTTGTAACTAAATGTAATTTTAAAAGTAGCTAAGAAAATGAATTTATCTTAAATAAATTTGGACTTCCAACGTCATCAAAGCTAGAAAATGTTCGGAACGGGTTTAGCAAAGCATATTTCTCTGATGCCGAATGGTTTGGGTTAGTGGTTTTTCAGATGAAAACTTTGGGATCAACTCCCCTCACCTGCTGCCTTCCGGGTCAGAGTTTGTCATACCAAGCTTATTTAGTGCGGTTTACATTTCTTGTATGGCAGAGGCGGATCCAGGATTTTGACAAAATGGGTACACTATTAAGAAAAATGAATCCATGATATAAATTTTACGTGTTCAACCTTTAGTTCTTACTATTGCGCACCAACTACACTTTTGAAATTATAAGTTCAAAAATATATGAATGAGTTGAACCCACTAACTATACTACATCATACACTGCTAGTACTAGTTATAATATACACTTTTATTTAATCATATAAGATTTTATAGTGACAAAAGAAGAATAGAAAACTCCATATTTGGAAGATTTGAAAGAATAAACAAAACATAAAAAAGATATAAAAAGAAAAGTACTTAATTAATACGCAAAAAGTGACACCAGACACGTTCATTTCACGTGGGAGTCTAGTTCTAGCAAAAAGAGAAAAATAACAATATTGATGTAAGATTTGAACTCACAACCTAACTTAGAGATATACATCCAATAATCATCACAATATATAATACTTTGACCAAGGGTGTGCACACATATATTTAGATATTTTAAAAAAATATAATATTATCATACATGATTTAGGGAGGGGAGCATGAGTTCACGTGCCCCATGAAATCAGTCCTAGATACGCCCTTGCTGTGTGGTTTGCGAGCTATTGCACAGTGAATAAACTACCCAATACAAACAAAAAAGATAGCGTCTGCAAATTTTCCTAAGAATTTTTCAAAACAAGCCTACCTCTGATACTATATATAGAAATTTGATAATTCAACCTAAAATCGTAAAACAATTAACGGAATATTAAGTAGTCGGAATGTTATGAGTTTCATATAATTTTAAAACACACCTATGTAGGAGAAGAGCATTTTCTTTCACACTTGTTGAATTTCAGGCATCTAATATTGAACAATGGTTAGGCAAAAGTAATGGTGAAAAAAATATGAGTGAGAGTCATTGATTAGCCTATCATAGCTATTGGCCGTCCACAGAAGTGCACTTTATGCTTCATCAATATGACATAACAATCCACTTGCCAATTAATGACTCTCTTCCACAGTCTTTTTATTTTCACGTGATATTTAACGATGAAAAAGCGAGAAAAGGATAGGTATCATTTCTTCTATCACTTTTATATACTCCTTCGATTATTGTTACTAGAGGGTGTACAAAGGAAATCGACAAATTACATCAACCCGATAATCCGAGTCAAACCAAAAAAAAAAACCCGAGTATGGGTTGATTTGATTTGGTTTGGTGTTGGAAAAAAAAAACCAACCATAATTGGTTTGGTTTGGTTTTAACTAAAGAAAATCAAACTGAAACCAAACCAACCCTACATTACATATATAGAAATTATAGATGTATTTAATATATAAATATACCTATTGTGATGTAATTTATAAATATTTCAAGATTTTATAATTTTATTTTTTTAAGGATTCTTTCAAGGTTGGACTTAGAACTTTTGAATGTTCCTATAAGTTTTATAGCCATTAACATTAGTAAATTAAATAGTGCTAACAAAAGCCCAAACCAAAATCAAATTAATATTAATGCTAACAAAAGACATTTAATTCAATATTACGAACGAGAATGTATTGAATATCTATGTTTTGTTTTGCAATAATTTAGATAAAAATGCATAATCTATTTTTATTTTTTCTTTAGCATTTAGTCATGTATTTAATACTCCCTTATTTTAGCATGATTTAGTAATCTTAGATTATATTTATTTTTATTATGGCTTTTTAATTAGCAATATTTATATTGCATAATTTTATTGTCATATCATATTTTGTATTATTTTCTTGGAAAATACTTTATATAGTTGTATCTTACTAGGACTAAAGAAATATTTTGAGCATAATTTATATGTTTTGTTCTACGAAAATTTTACGGGAAAAAAATTCGAATAACCCGAAAACCCGAGAAAAACCGAGAGTGAAAAATTCGAGTTTTATTGGTTTAGTTTGGTCTTTAGATTTAATAATCCGATACAATTGGTTTGGTTTGGTAGTTGTAAAATCCGAACCAATCCGACCTATGTACACCCCTAATTGTTACTTGGCGCGTTTTGACTTTTTATGCCCCTTAAGAAATAATAAATGAAGTGTATAATTTATCATGATACCCATATTAATTGATGCATATTTTATTGGATTTGAGAAAATAATTTGAAATGAATAATAAATATTGTGGGTATAACAGGAAAAAAAAATTCTTCTCTTGATATGCATAAAGTGACAAATAAAAAATAAAAATATATTCTTAATATATCGGCCAAGTAAAAGTGAACGAATGAAGTATCTTTTTGTTGTAATTAAAAATGTACGATCAAAAGTAGCTAGAGGTAAATTTAATGAATTTGTCTTCAATAAATCGAACTTTCAGTGACATCAACCCTAGAAAATGTTCCGAACGGATTTAACAAAGTTTACCTCTCTGATAGGAGTACTATATATATATTTATATATATATATATATAAAAGATTTAATAATTCAAAGGCTAGAGAAAGAATTAGTAAGAAAGACCCATAACTGCCAGTTATTATACATTATCAAAATCTATTTCTCTATTTCTGGTAAAATTCAAATGGTCCCATAATATAGCATAAATAAACCTTAATAAAATACCAACTAGCCATTTTTCTCTTTTTTAATTAACTGAAATAAGCCAACTGCTCTCTGATTTGGCGGTGATTCGAGTGGTGAAGGGAGTGGACACAATCTAGTATAGCATGTTATAGATTGTCGAAACCTTGATTCAGAATCTGCATATGGTCCCTACATCCATAACATGTTTAAAATTTTGTGAGCATAATACTAATACAATTTCTACTAATTTATTATAGTTAAATACTTGATAAAAGGCTAAAAATGCATATCTTTCGGTGTACTTTCATCTCATAACTTATGTTATTACGGACGGTTATATGAGTTTTTGTAGTGAATTATGCTTATTACGTGCATTCTTATGTGTAGAAGCAAGTTGGACGAAAGATTAACAAAAGAAGTTGATTTGGGACCAAAAGACAAGAGAAGTACTTCGCTCGTTCACTCTCGCACGCACGCGAGAGAGTGAACAAGCTAGTTGAGGAGAGCTTGAAAAAAAAAATAGCGGATTATGGCAAAAAGGCATGGAAGTGTACGAGAGACTTAAAGGAAAAGAAAAAGAGAAGAACTTCGCTCGTTCACTCTCGCCTGCGCTCGAGAGAGTGAACGAGCTAACCTAAAATGGCTATTCCGAATTTGGCTTGTATTATTTCGCCCTAATCAGACCCTACCTCATATAAATAGTCCTTAAAACTCACTTTTGAAAGGGGATCTTCGTCCTAAGGAGGGAAGATTCGACCTAAGGAGGCAAGAATACACAAGGAGCAAGGCGGAGAATTCTTCTACGAGTTTTTCACTTTCTTCTTTCTATTTCTATTATTGGTTATGAATTCTAATATTGTAATTTTACATACTTTTATGAGTAGCTAATTTTTTTATCTAGGGTTTTGATGGAGCCTTTTGTAGGATTAATTCTTCATACGTTTTGATATAATTGAGTCTTTGAATTTTTATATTTGTTCAACTACATGCTTATTTTAGTTAATTGAAGAGTTATCAATTAACTGTGCCTATTTATTATGTACTACTTGAAAAGAGTACATATTTAGTTGGTTGTTGAATAATGTAACTCCTAATGTATATGAGAGATCAATACAACGGGTTTAAAAGTGGGATTAGAAATAACAAAACTTTGACGTGATTATAGGGAACGGTGAAAAAGTGCGAGCTAGCGTAATTAGAGAGAATATGACTAGTACATTATTGTAGTTTCTCGAGAGAGAATAACGATAAGTCGAGTGCTCATGATCAGTAGAGAATAATTAGGCGAAATTATAGAATAGGTAGCGTGAATGATGCCGATAATTGGGGAAATCATAAATCTAGACCTCGTTAATCTTGTCTCCAACACTTAGTATTTTTAGTTATGTGATGACCCGATAGGTCATCTTATATTTTAAAATCCAATTATGTATTTTGAAGCCTTAAGTATCTCATTTTAGCCTATCTCGACTTGCGTGCGCGGTCCATGTATTCTTCCGGAAGGCTTATATGTTAAAAAAATTTGATAAAAATAAGAATTTTTACCTTAAAATTTTATTTGAGTTGACTTCGATCAATAATTTTAGCGAACAGACCCGGATTCGCATTTTGACGGTCCTGGTGGGTCCATATCATAATTTGGGACCTGGACATATGCCCAGATTCGAATTCTGAGGTCCCTAACTCGATATATGAATTTTTGACGAAAAAATTAAAAGTTTGAAAGTTTAATAATCTTAAGAATTGACTGATATTTGATTGTGTTGATACCGGGTCTGTATTCTTGTCTGAAGCCCGGTACAGGTCTATTATTATATTTATTACTTGTCTGTAAAATTTGTTGAGAAACGTAGTTGGTTTAACGTGATTCAGACATCCGGAAAATAGAAGTTTTAAAATTTTCTTGAAAACTTCATCCGATATGGTGTTCAATTCGTAGTTTTAGGTATTATTTTGGCAATTTAATCACGCCAGCAAGTTCGTAAGATGTTACTTGTGTGCATATTGTGTTTGGATTCCTGACGGCTCGTGTGAGTTTCGGATAGGCTACAAAGTATTTTAAACTTAGAAAACATAGCAGCTGGTGTATCAGAGCTGCAAACTTCGGATTTGCGAAGAGACCATCGCATTTGCGAGCAGTGGGCTTGGGGTGGACCTTCGCATTTGCGAAGCTTTAGTCGCATTTGCGATCCTAACGGCCCGCATTTGCGAACACTAGTTCACATTTGCGAAGGCAACAGGCATAGGTCATTCTTCGCATTTGCAGGGGTCGCATTTGCAAACCCTAGGTCACAAATGTGATACCTGCAACTGATCAAATAATTAGAAAAATGAGATTTTCACTTATTATTCAAATTTTCAAAACAAGAAAAACCTAAGGGCGATTTTTTCAAGACCCTTTCTTCCCCAAATTATTAGTAAGTGATTCTAACCCATTTTCTTTCGATCTTTCATTACATTTCACAAGTTTTAAACCCAAAATCTAGCATTTTCATGGTGGAAAATTGGGGGTTTGGGTGAATGGGTAATCGAATTTTGGTCTAAATTTTAGATTTGGACCAGGCGGGTCCAGGAGTTGACTTTAATTGACTTTTTCAATAATGACCTAAACTGAATCTTTTGGTGGTGATTCCTAAGGTTTATTTTGAAATTTTTGGTTGGTAATTTTCTAGATATTGTTGGTTTGGACGCTTGTTTGAAAGGCAAAATTGTGGTTGAGATTTTGAGTGGTCTTTGGAGAGAGGTAAGTGTTGTTTCTAACCTTGACTTGAGGGAATTAGAAATCCTCAGACTATGTGCTATGCGAATTTCATGTGAGCGGCATATATGCGAGGTGATGAGTGCTTATACGCCGCCGAATTATCTGTTCTCCCAGATTTTCTACTTTTCCTTAAATTCCTTCCTTTTCTTAATTGTTATATGCTCTAAATATTTTTCATGTTTAACTGCTACTTTTTAATCAGTATCTTCTCCTGTTAATGATATTAGCTCTTCCATAATTTCATAACTCTCTGTTATTTACTTAAATTGACTTACTTGCACTTTCTAATTATCAATTACTGGAATTAACTCGCTGTGTAGTATTACTCGTGTAGATTTTTATATTGTACAAGTTTTCCCTTTTTGCTTTAGTTTGGTATTTATTGATAGTAAAAGTTTTGTGGTTTGAACTGTTGATTTGACTGTGCATTACGTATTTAGTACTGATATGATGGAATTGGGACGCATGACGCAGCATGTGTAATAAGGGTGAATTGATATGGTGGAATAAGGATGAATATTTACTATACGGTGGGATCGGGTTGCATGCCGCAATATGTGGAATAAGGGTGGATTGATATGGTGAAATAAGGGTGATTTATGATATGGTAGAATCGGGTTGGGCGCTGCAACATATTTATATATGTTATTGATGCTATTACGGTAAAATAAGGGAGGATTTTGTATTGTTTGGTGGGATCGGATTGCGTGCAACAACAATTTATATGTTCCTTTTTCTTGAGTTGTGTTGGTTTTCGATATTTTTATTTGAACTGTTAAAGATTGGTAATTTTGGACGACACTGGTTTATTCTTGAGGATGAAGTTATTATTTTTAGTTGACTGTTTAATTCTGTTCAGTATTCTTATTTCTATCGTTATTATATACTACGTACTAGTTGTGACGTAGGTGACCCTACTTAGCCTCGTCACTACCTCGTCGAGGTTAGGCTCGGCACTTACAGAGTACGTGGGGTCGGTTGTACTCATATTACACTCTGCACTTCTTGTGCAAATTTTGGAGTCGGTCCCAACGACGACTATTAGCGTGCTCGGATCGGATAGTTGCGGAGACTTGAAGAACAGCTGCTCGACGCCCGCAGCTCCTAGAGTCGCCTTCCCCTTTCTATTTAGCTGTGTATTTTCATTCAGATAAATTTGTATTTATTTCAGATCCTTGTATGTATTACTCTAGTAGCTCATGCACTCGTGACACCAGGTTCAGGGATTTGTAATAGACGTTTGGCTAGTTTAGCTTCTGCATTTATACTTTAGATTATTTCAGTTATATATTTCAGTTCTTTCTTAATATTAGCTTTTAAACTGTTAAAAGAGATAAATTATTCTGACGTTGACTTGCCTAGCAAGTGAAATGTTAGGCACCATCACTTTTCCGGTGGAAGAAATTTCGGGTCGTGACAAGTTATTAATTTATTACTTTAATGTGTTTGTTAATTAGTAAAACATAAGTGTCATAATATTTCTAACTTAGGAATTGTTCGGACTTGTCTTCTTAATGATAGTGAACATTTGTAGCTAAAACCTTAGATCTCTGTGGGATTCGATTCCAGACTCTTAGACCGGATTATATTTGTAGCGACCGCTTATCCTTTCTAGGACTAGAGTTGGGTGTGATCAATACTCCTTCCATCCCAATTTATATGAAGATACTTATTAATTATGCGCGTAATTAAGAAATAAAAAAAATTGAAACTTGTTATCTAAAATAAATCATAAAAATTTATGTGGCTAGAAATTATCTCATTAAGGATAAAAAGAAAAGGTGTCGTTCTTTTTTGGATTGAATAAAAAGGAAGAATACCACATAAATCTCAAATTTTGTATTCACTTAATTGATCTGCATTTGCAGGACTTTCGTCATTAAGAGGACGAACCAGAGATAAAATAAATAAACTATGTTTTAAGTGAAATAATCCTCTAGATGAAATAATTCAGGCAGTTCAATTATAACCACCATCCCTTAGTAAAATAATATTTGTATATGTTTGTTTGACTCAAAAGATATGAAAACCTTTCTGAATAAATCAATCAAAGATGAATGGGCAAATCTTAGCCAAACATCTTTAATTCCAGATCGAAGCACTAATGGCGACAATTGCATATCAGATGAAAGAGGCATGACAGATCTTATTAACAATAACTATTGTCTTTCTCATCAATTAATGAGAAAGTAGCTTTACATTCATTCCTTGGGGTCATTTCCCCATTTTCTCATATACAAGGAAGGAGCTTTTCTTTTCTTTTTCTCGGGAGAGCAGCAGCCCCCTTTGTGGGGAGCTTTTTCTGACTATATATAGTCGAGATCCCTTTATTTGTTGTTTGACTTGAAGTTTTACCGTCATTGATGTACCCTGGTCGTTATTTTAGGTATTACCCTTCTCAATTTATCGGATATCTCGGAGGAAAAATGAAGTGGGCTCTATTGATTTGTACCACTTGGTTACCAAGGCGGGATGTTGGACATCTTGGTCGTGATGATCAGATTTTGACCAATACTTATATACTCCATTGTAAAGCTTTAATGAATAAAAGTGTTACATATGCAATATTGTAAACTTTTCACGTGAGAGGGTCCATAAAATTCATGCTTTTATTATTTGATCTACAATAAAATAACGGATGATGAACTTGTCTGGAAATTAATGATGAACAGTACACAGTTCGGAGGTTTAAGAGGTGTAAGTGGACAACCGATGAAATGGCTAGTAAACATATTTTATCTTTTTGGAACAAAATTCTTCTGGTTAATCAAATAATTAATATATTAAAACAACAACAACAACAACAACAACAACAACAACATACTCAGTAAAATTTTACTAGTAGAGTCTGTAAAGAGTAGAGTGTACGAGATCTTACTCCTACCCAGAGAGGTTGTTTCCAGGAGACTCTTTGCTCAACAGAAAAGACAATAATATCAGAAAAGAAGTAAGAGAAAAGACATGTAACAATAAAAGATACCAGAAAGAAAAGGCGAAATACATAGATGGCCCCTCCAAGTTGTCCACAACGGTCATTTGAACACCTCAATTGAACCCTTTACCATTTAGACACTTCAAGTGTCCATTAACCAGTTCAAATAAATACCCGAGTGCAACAGATCATATACGTGAGTTACACTCGCTAATGACGTGTCAAATGAGCCAATGTCTAATTTTGCTTCTGTAATATCTTGTCAGAACTATTTTTTTGAAAATTTACAATAAAAACGGTTTTTGTTGCTGAAGATGTTCAGGTGGTGTTGTCATCGGCAAATAGTGTTGAAACTAGGTAGTGAATAGTACTTATGGATGATTGAATGAGAAGCTGAGGCGGTGAAAATGGCAGAATAAGTTGAGATGATTTGCAGATGGGTTTGTTTGGGCAGAAGATAGGATGATTTGGAGAAGAAAG
>MU788383.1:53203-84967 GCA_026770625.1 Nicotiana glauca
CCGCAGGTGCGATTTTTGTTCGCAAAAGCGGACCCAGGCATTTTAAGTTCGACCACAAAAGCGGTGGTTTGTCCGCATAGGCGGGACCGCAGAAGTTGTCCCTGGACCGCAAAAGCGGAAAATTGCCTGGGCAGAATGTTTAAGTTTTGGAAATGGGACTTCGTTCCCATTTCCCATTTTTATCAATTTGGAGCTCGGTTGGGCGATTTTTGGACAGATTTTTCTTGGAGAACAACGGGGTAAGTGTTCTTAACTCAATTTTGGTTTTATAACTCAAATCTACTACAAGTGTTGGTGTTTAATCTGAGGATTTTGTTGAAAAAGGGTAGAAACCCTTCTTGGATAGAATTATTAATTTGAAGGTCGAAATATTATGGGAATTTTATAAATTTGGTATGGTTAGACTCGTGAGAGTGCGAGGTTTCTAGAAATATAAATTTTACCCGGTTCCGAGATGTGGGGCCCGAGGGGTATTTTGGTCATTTTATATAAATTCGCGTATTAGCTTAGAATTTAATTGCAGAATAAGTTACTTGAATTTTTATTTACAATATGAAATTTAATTGACTAGATTTGGGCCATTTGGAGTTAGATACTCGTGGCAAGGGCATCGTTCCCTAGTTGATTTCGCACCGTTTCGAGGTAAGTATCTTGCCTAACCTTGTGTGGGGGACTTCCCTTTAGGATTGGAGTCTTCCCTGTTGATTATAGTCCATGTACGTGAGGTGACGAGTGCGTGCTCGGATTTATTTGTGAAAAATTGTCCCTTTTAGGCTCTTAGACTTGTGAAATTCACCGAGTAAGAAGATAATATTGATATAATTGAGTTACCTGTTATTAGTTTTACTTCTACATGACTTACTTGGAATTCATTTGCCCTTTTGGTTTATTCTTGTTGCCTACTTGGCCTTTACTTGTTTAACTGAAGACAATTACCCTTATCTAGCCATGTTATCCTTCCTAATTGGTTGTTTTATAATTTGAAATTTTTATTCCTATCTCTCATGTAATTAATTTGGGCCTAAATTAAAAGAAGTTAGATATCCTATGTTTAGTTGATATTTTCCTTATTTGACACTTACGTGACTTATGTTAACTCCTTGTTGAGTTGTTCTTATTGCGCTTAGCATTTCCCTGTTACGATTATTCCTTGGTAGTTAGTTGTACCGTCTTCTGGCGAACGGAAATTCTTGTATTGATTTCTCTTGCTTGTTCCTGTATATATCTATTGTCATTTATTTTGTGTTGTACTTGATATTGTGATGCACGAGGTTTCTGCCGTGCGGTTGCTGATATTGTGATGCACGAGGTTTCTGCCGTGCGGTTGTTGATATTGTGATGCACGAGGTTTCTGCCGTGCGATTGTTGATATTGTGATGCACGAGGTCTTTGCCGTGCTATTGTTGTTATTGATGTTTTGCACATGCGGCGTAATAAGGCGGGATATGTTATATGCTTATATGTGGGTTGCGCATGTGGCGGAATAAGGTGGGACATTGTTATGCACGTGTGGCGAAATAAGGCGGTGCTTATTATATTATTATTGCACACGTGGCGAAATAAGGTGGGCTATGTCAGGGGTTGATTGTATAGAGTTGTGACGGCCTGTTGAGGCATTCCTAATTGTTTTCTATTGTGATTGTGGATTGTTTATCTGTATGAACGTTACCAGTTGGGAGTTGTGAGGGAACATCGTACGTGCGGTCCGTCCTCCTTTTTCATGTTTGTTGGTTGATAGAATTTTGTGTTAGAAACACTTGACCAAGCATACACGTAGCTGAACACTCCCATTTGAGGTGAATCCCTCCTGACTTTCCTAAGGGTGGGGGTACGCCCTCTTTTATTCCTTATAGTTGAGAGAGTGGCCCTGGTGAGCCAGTTGATCGCCAGTATGATCATGAGATTGATGGGGCACAGGATGCCAATTGTTAGATTTCAGATGCTGGATATTATACGAGTTGTGGGTTGTCCGAGACTCGGTGAAATTGTGGGAAGAGTTGAATAAGGCCCTTGTGAACATCATTGTAGGATATGAGCTATTGACTTGTTTTCCCCCTTACTGTGCTGTGACCTTAGTATTTGCTTTGTGATTTTTGCCATCATTCTATATCATCGTTTATTATATTCTTGTTGTTTATTGTTGTGTTATATCTTATTGCGAGTTGTGGCATTCTTGGTCATTCCTGTAGTCTTTACATATTTATAGGTCATTACCATTATTCATATGATTTTACTGTTTATTGACCGGTAGGTGTCATGACTGTTCCTCGTCACTACTCCATCGAGGTTAGTCTTGATACTTACTGGGCACCGCCGTGGTGTGCTCATACTACTCTTCTGCACATTTTTGTTATGCAGATACAGGTACTCCCGTTCAGTTTTCTGTCAGCCTTGGAAGGAGGCATACCGGTAGAGACTTCAAGGTATATCTGCTACGTCCGCAGACCGAGGAGTTCCTTTCCAGCTTTCTGTAAAAAGTATAGTTCTTTCAGTATTTCTCCTTGTATAGATCTTCTTGAGTCAGAGCCTCTTATGTATCCTCTTAGCTTGTGATTTGTGAGTTTTCGGATTTTGGGAAATGTTGTTAGCTTCGAGAATTATTATGGTATGTGCCAAGCGGCACCTTATTACTCATTTTTATTTCACTGGTTCAGTTTATTTATTTTCTTCCGAAATTATGATTTATCTTCCGCGTTGTTAGGCTTACCTAGTCGTAGGAACTAGGTGCCATCATGACATGTTCATGGAGGGTAAACTGGGGTCGTGACAATATTGCATTGGAAGATGAAACAGTTTGAACAACCAGATAAACAAACTAAATTAGGGTTACAACCCTTAGAACAACCTAGACAACACTAACATGAGATATTACGACCGAAGGGACTGGACAAAAATAGAAAGGTTTGAGTTACAAGACAATATCCGGGTTACACCCTGAAATAACCCGGACAACAGAAATGACAACAAAATAAGCCATCAAAACTCCACTCTGGTTGATATGCGCGACATCTTAGCCACTGAGCTTCGCATCAATATTGCTAAGACCACTATCTGTTTTGACATCTTCAGCTTTATTTAATACGTCCTTAAGAGGATTCACGTGCTCCATGTCGCTGTCATTGATCACAATCACCCCTTCTTGAAGCATTCTTTCTATTTCCCTTTTCAAAGAACGACAATCTTCAATGTTATGCCCTTGGACATTAGAATGGTACGCGCATCGTGCAGTAGGATTAAAGCTTCTTTCTCATGGATCTGGAGCACATCCGGTGAGCGGCTCAATCAGGCCAGAATGCTTCAACCTTTCAAACATATTTGCATAAGGTTCTCCGATAGGGGTGAGAGCCCTTTCTCGTTTCAACAACCTCTCATTCCTAAATGCCTGATTTGGCCGGAAACTTGATCCAAGAGGTTTTCGGTATGCCCGTGGAGGCGGATAGGCATTTTGTGGAGCTGGGTAATTGGCAAATGCATCATGTCTTTGGGAGTCCCGTGGAGAGAAGTAGCACTGGGGAGGGTTAAATGGCGCACAAGGATATCCACGGGGACGATGTTGAGACTGAGGGCGTTTAGCAAAGGCAACCACTGGACTCTGACATTGGTGGGGCATTACAACATCTTTTCATTTCATGGGAAGATCACCCAGGGCCACTTGTTCACTCCATCTGAGCCAGAACTTCCCAAAACCCTCTTTAGGTTTCTCTTCTATTTAAGATACGGAGGAGTGGGTCGGGACAATGTCTGCATTATTCTGAAAGTGTTGTACAAAATCCTGAGCCATGTCGTCCCATGCATGCCACTTACTGACATCTTGACGAACATACCATTCCAAGGCTGCCCCATTCAAGCTTTTACTGAAGTATGCCATTAGCAGGTCGTCTTTTTCGACAACATTCTTCATTTCCTTGCAATACTCCCTCAGATGGACTACCGGATCTTCGCATTCCTTGAACTTTGGTATTTTAATACTTGCGAGCAGGCGGATGTCAGGGAGTGTACCCAGCTTCTCAGAGCCTGGAGGAAGAGTGACGGAACTACTAAGGTGATCGGGAGATGCCAAAGTTTGGGTAAGGATATCATCTGAGGAACCAGGCAGTGGCGGTATAGGTACCTTCCCAACCATCCACGCCTTATACATGTCTGTCACATGTTGTCTCAATATTTTCACTTCTTCTACCAACCCATTGTTCCGTTCAACCAGCTGTTGTCGGGCATCGGTACCAACCCACTCTGTTCTGAGGTTTTCTGCCATTGTCCTTTGATTTTGTGTTGCAGGGGGAAGAGTAATTTTAGGAACCACAACCAACCACCTCAACTTTCTCTACAACGTAAAACAAAACATGTTAGAATGGACTCAGTCAGTCCTTATTATTAACAACAGTTTTTGTGGACTCAGTTAGTCCTTATTATTATCAAAACTTTTTCTTTTTTCATTTCATTTTTCATTTCATTTTTTTTTCATTTTTTTTTGCTTTTATGGTTATGGTCGAATCTTATGGAGATTGCCTACGTATCATGACCCCGCATGAATCAGACCTTACGTAGTTCGGGTAAATACACGGCAAACAACAATATTGTTTTTTTTTAATTTTCAATTTTTCATAATAAAACAAACTTTGATTTTAAAAGAAAGGTTCCAAAACTGATCAAACTAACAGACTTTGACGAAAAGACGACCTACAGACTCGAAAATCATACAATATTCATACTTTAATCAAAAGAATTATAAATAAAAAAATAAACTGACAGATTCCTTCCATTATATGCCAAATTTTAATAAAATGGCTATTTTTTGCAGACGTGGCCCCTTCTCAATTTCACATGAATTTTGAGGCCGGGAAGGATCATTTTATGACACTTTTACAAACTTGTCCGTTCTTTTACGAAACAGCCTTTCGACAACTGAAAGATACTCTAAGGCTATCTCGGCAAGAACGGTTTACTACACTGTCGAAGCTGGCTCGACTTATTTTGACCAAAAATACAAACGTCATTCACTTGCCCACTGACTCTTTTTTTTCTCAAATTAAAAATAAAAGACCTGGTTTTGCAAACACGACCTTTCAGCACCTCGGGAACGAAGATTTTAAGGCTGTGTGGGCTAACCAGTCAAAAACCTTAAAAATGACAAAAGGTGGCTCTTTATGCAAAGTCAGCCTTCAGGCGTCCCTTTCGGGAACATTCGGCTATTTTTGATAAAACGGCATTACCCGACTTACTTAGGACTCTTTTTTTTCTTGTTTTTCAAAATAAAACCCGATATTGCAAACACAGCCTTCTAGCGCCTCGGGGACGAAGATTTTAAGGTTGTGTGGGTCAACCGGCCAAAATCTAAAAAATGACCCAAAAGTGGCTGTTTATGCAAAATCAGCCTTCCGGCATCCCTTTCGGGAACATTCGCCTGTTTTTGACAAAAGCAGCATCACCCGACTTATTTATGACAAAAATTAAAATTTTGACATTTTTTTTCAAATTAAAAATAAAAATTCGATATTGCAAACACGACCTTTCAGCGCCTCGGGGACGAAGATTTTAAGGATGTGTGGGTCAATCGACCAAAAATCTAAACATGATCAAAGGTGTCCGTTTATGCAAAGTCAGCCTTTCGGCGTCCCTTTCGGGAACATTCGGCTATATTTGACAAAAGCGGCATCACCCGACTTATTTATGACAAAAATTAAAATTTTGATATTTTTTGGCTATGTTTTTGTAAAGGGGAGGTTGGACTCGATGAGGGTTGCCTACGTATCTCCAATCCGGTGAGAATCAAACTAGCGTAGCTCTGCCAAATAAAACAAACTACATTTGAAAACCAAACACATTTTTTTTTCCAAATAATTGGCAAATAAAACGAATTTTTTTTCTTATTTTCAAACACAAACTATTTTTTAAAAACTAAATCACATTTTTTCCTTTATTGGCAAATGAAGTAGAATATTTTTTTTAAAACATTTTTTTTCTAGTGGAAAATAAACAAACTATTTTAAACTATAAAACTTTTTCTTCTATTGTTTTTTTTTCAAATAAGTTAAACTAAAAAAAAACACATTTCCCTTTTCGTTTCCTCAGAGTTTCGACACTACTTGGATATTGACTTTATTTTTCTAAAAAAAATTTATCTCCCTACACTGTTATTTTTTTTTTTTCACAAATTCCCAGTATTTCCGATTTTCAGAAGCCGGTCAGCATACAAGTCTGAAGCAAATAAATGCGTAAAACAAACAGGATACAGCAGGATGGTCTTTTTTCCATTTCAGGTTGCTTGTCCTAGACGGACCCAACCCTTGTGTTGAGTCCCCTAAGTCAAATGCACATGATGCAAATAAACGTTCCTACTAGGGATCTGGCATAAAGTTTTGTTATACTAGGTTTCAAACCTAGGTTTTTGTTCTAGACCTGGCTTACCCGAGCGGACAACTCGAGCCGAGGATGAGAACTGCGTCCCGATAACCAAAAGGCCAGCCGGTTTTGCAACTCCGCCGAATCCTCGTTCTATTTGGGATAATGACACTAACAGAAAGAAGTCACGACCAGCGTGCACTCCTCAAGAGAGAGAAGAGAGGGGTTTCGGCACAGTTTATATATACAGTTCAAATAATATCAAAGCGGTAAAAATTATCATTTTGCACATTAAGCACAGATCATATAAAATATCAAATAATAAATAAAGCCAAATACAACAATTTATTCTAAGCTCGAATTTCTAACCCTGAACCAGTGGTTCTGGGTCAGGACCTCTCCAGAAGAGTCGCCAGAGCTGTCACACCTCCTTTTTCCGGCACCCGCGAGGGCGCAAGGGAGTTTTTTCAATTAAAGGACAATCGAAACGGGGTTCATTTATTAAGAGATTCAGAGTCGCCACTTGGGAGATTTATGGTGTCCCAAGTCACCGGTTTGAATCCCGAATCGAGGAAAATATTGACTCTATATTACAGTCCCCAAACCAGAAATTCGGATAAGGAATTCTGTTAACCAGGGAGAAGGTATTAGGCATTCCCGAGTTACGTGGTTCTAGCACGTTCGCTCAACTGTCATATTTGGCTTATTTATCTGATTTTATAACATGCTTTAACTTATGTGCAAATTTTGACCTTTAACCGCTTTTGATATTATTATTATTATTTTTTATCAAAGAATTGCAACATTGTGAAAACGTATCTCGAACCACGTCACATCAATGTACCCGTGATTATCGACACATTTTAACTCTGTTGAGATTTGAATTTGGGTCACATAAATGTGCACCCGAGTTTAGGGAGATAACATTATTAAATATGCGCCTAAAGCTACTAACGCGTTATTATTTTGGGAAGGCCGTGAAATTCGCTAAAAGGCTCGTCCCAAAGTCTAAGTATTTAACATTTATGAGGGCCCCGCAATTTGCGTTTTTATTTGGCGAGGCTCGTCTCATTTATTTTAAAAGGATCGTCCTAAAGTGACTTCATTTTTCTATTAAGTTCGTCTCTAAAAATGAAAGAAGAAAAAGATCCTAATTAATTTACATGCTTGAAAATTGTTATAGTAAGGTACCGAATGCAGTTTGTTAAATCATAAAATAGGTGCCATATGGGCAATCCGTTTGCCAGCGTGGGCCCAGGTCCATCGCATGTAGTATTAAATGAGACCTGGGCCATCTTATTCTAATATTGGGCCTAGTTAATTTATTCTACACATGTTCACGATTTTCCAAAGCTGAAACGTAAAATGATGATATTTAATTAAACAAACTACTGCAAGTTATAGAAAAAGCAATCAATTGGAATGGGGTAACGTAGAAGTCCAGTTTTAATCCTAGATTCAAACCATTGAATGCTGAAATTAGATTGCCATGGTAATTAAAATAGTCTACTGGACCTGATTCTATCTGACATGCCTTTGAACATATACTACCTGATGACTAAGCTAAAATAATAGAACAATATTGACTACATCATTATAAAAAAACTGCCAAGTTATACAAAGGGGCCGAAATTTTCATAACAATAGTATATAGAATGACCTGAATACAATTAGTAAAAAAAAACTAAATCAAATTTAGAACTTCAACTCTTCATATATATTCATGCTTCATGTTTCAGCTTACAATATTTGCAAAGTTATAGCCATGTACCTGATATAGGAAGCAAAAGAAGAGGAAGATCAGCCGAATAGCAGTAGCATACAATAACAGCAACAAACAACAACAGTGCAACAAGAACGCATGAATCAACCAGCTTGAAACCCGAACCCAAACTTGCTTAAAACTTTTCTACTGAATTTCTCAAGATCTTTTCGATTTCTTCTTCTGAAATTTTTTGTATATTCTGTGTATATCCCCTGGATTTTTCAGAATATTTCTTAACGTTTTTCTTCTTCTTTCTATTTTTTTCTCCTCTTTTTTGAACCCCCTTCTTCCTAAATTTTCTCTTCTATTTATAGCAAAATTTTTCGAAATTTTTCAGATTTATTTTTTATATTTTATTATTTTACTATCTTTTTTTAATTAAAAGAAATCCCACTTACAAAATGCTTTTATTTTTATAAAAAGAAATCCCACCTTTCTTTACTTTTATTTTTTAAATTACAACTTTAATTACTTTTATTTTTTTAATTCCAACTTTCTTTTCTTTTTCAATTATTTAAAACCAACCGAAAAGAAATTTTTTTTAATATTTTCTTTTTTTAAAATAATTTTTAAAATAATAATAATAATAATAATAATAGTAATAATTGACCTTTTAAAATTTATATTTTTATCCTATAAAAATAATGAAACAAAAGCTAAAATACATAGAGTGAAAAATCTAAATACGTTCAAAAATTATGTGTTCACAATACTTCCTAGGTCGCCCTCTGCCTCTTCTCGTACCTGCCAAAGTCAACCGCTCACACCTCCTAACCGGTGCATCTAGGCTTCTCCTCCACACGTGTTTGAACCATCTAAGACGCGCTTCCCGCATCTTGTCGTCCACGGGAGCCACGCCCACCCTCTCCCAAATATCTTCATTCCGAATCTTATCCAGCCTAGTGTGCCCACACACCCATCTCAACATCCCTCATTTCTGCTACTTTCATCTTCTGGATATGTGAATTCTTGACTGACCAACACTCAGCTTCATACAACATGGCCAATCTAACCACCACTTTATAAAACTTACGTTTGAGTTTCGGTGTCACATTCTTGTCACACAGGAATCCGGACTCTAACCTCTATTTCATCCACCCATTCCTATACAAAATAATTAATATCCAAAAGTAAAATTCTTTGGACAGAACATGGCCTAAAGTTCACTTGACTATCCTTGGTACATTATTTTTTGTGTGTGAAGCTTCTGGAAGTCAAAAATACATTTTATTTATTTAAATAAAAGAGGGCTTATTTTAGAGAATTGAACTGTCTGATCAAATATTTAGAGAAAATAAAGCTCTTTTAAGTAGTAGTAGAAGTTGTTTTCAGAAGCGAAAAAAAATCACAAAAGTACTTTTAAAATATTAAACAAGCACAAATTTTGCTCTAATATTAGTAACAAATTTTGTCAATCTGTTTAGTCAAACAACAAACTGCTACTCTAGAAAAATATTACTGACAAAATATATTATTTGCACGTTCACATCAGAGGCGCATAACCAATAAGATTTTGACACATAGTCATTAATAGACTTGGACTTATTTGCACGTTCATAGGGCGCGGCAGCTAAAAAGACAGTCACTGCTACTTGAAAGATTGTCGGTCACTGAAAAGTGGAGAGCCTAAAAGGTTGAGAGGGACGAAATCTTTAAATCTTGTCCACAAACTGTGTGTTTGTTACAAATAGGGCTGCTTGATTGTTACGCTTAACAGTTCAGTTTATAAGTTATCGGGTCTGTAGATTATTAATTCGTTAGGCAAACCGATAAAATCGGGCGAATTGATATTGGTTTTACAATTATCAGCTATTATTAGCAAAATCAAATAGCAATGAGTGCATATATATGACTTGACATTAAATCACTAAATTTAAATCTTGAATTCAACCAGTTTATATAACACAATTATGCCCGCATTTTCAGAAGTCACTAACTGGAAATTTATGATTTCTCCATAAAAGATCTGGGCAGAATGCATATAGCCATATACTAAATTAGTGTTGTGTAGGGCTCTTTTCATTCTGCTATTGCATCAAGCCATATAGCCATATTTTTTAACAACTGGCAGAGTCACTAGAATTTGAAAGTGAATTTTCAATAGTCTAATTCTAATAACAGTTAGGGGTCGTTTGATAGGGTGTATAAGAATAGTGCTGAATAAGGTGTATTAGTAATGCATGGGTTAGTAATGCAAGCATTAGTTATGCAGAGATTATTTCTTATTTATTGTTTGGTGTGGTATATTAAAATTGATCCCTTGCATAATTTTTAAGAAAATTATTTATTCACAAAAATACCCTCTATATTCTTTAGCTTTAAGGGACTTTAAGGATAATATTGCCTTTAACCATGCTAATGCATGCATTAATAGCCTTGGTATTGCTAATACCATGATTTTGCAATGCATTAGTTATACATAGAATAATACCAACTAGGATGTATAACTAATGCTTGTATTAGTTATACATAGGTTGAAAAAATATACCAAACAAGGTTTTACTAATACACAAAGCTAATGCATGCATTATTTTCTGTAATTCACTCTGCCAAACGACCTCTTAGTGTCTTAGTGAACCTTCTGAATGTGAATAATAACTGCTACTTTGTCAAATAATGGAAGGGATATTTAATATACATAGGGGTAAAAATATAAATATAAAATTTCTTAACGAGTTAACGATTTATCCGTTAAAAAAATTAAATAATCCACCCCTAAACCGATAAGCTGTTAATTATAAAATTTCAATCCGTTCTCGTTAATCCAATAATCCGATACCAATAAGCTATTAAGCCAATTTTATGGTTCAATTTTGAACAATCCTAGTTTCAAAGCCTTAGAGTATAGTATAATATTATAATGTTGAATCAAATGCCAAAGCCGAATTCAGAATTAATATTTGATGAGTTCAACTTTATATTTATTAGATAAAGTTCATCGTATTTAAATTATGAATTTAAAATATAATATTTATTACAACATATATATATATATATATAATATTATTGTGTTTAATTGAACCTGTAATTTTAACTACATCCACCCATGATCAATGCTATAATTGTTGGAACTTTGGAGGGTCGATTGATACTTGTCATATATCTAACTGATATGTTATATGGTATTGAAAAAGTCTTGAAAGCTAGCGTGTAATTGATGGACCATTTGAGTACTGCTGTTTTCTTTTCGTTGTTACTTGTTACTAAATATGAATATGCTTGATTGACAATATGTATATCAATGCTATATAGATTTCCTACAACGGGACTAACTTTATTAAGTTATAGTACGAACTACTAGATAGGTGGCTAAGTTTATAAAAGTTAATTTGGTTTTCTAATGAAGGAGCCATAAAGTATAAGATTATTAAGGTCATTATGCTATCTTAAAGAGGATCTATAAAGTATCAAGATTATCGAAGCTATAGGCTAGGGGTGGCAAAATAGTTAACCAGCCATATTATCCATCAAAAAATGAGTTGAATAATGAATTTTTTAAAAACGGGTCAAATATGAATAAAAATCATATTATCCATTTAGAAAATGGGTAACTAATGAATAACCAATGAGTCTAACTTTTATATTTTTAAAGTCTCAATATTGGGGGTTCCTCGAGTTAAGTCAATTTACAACTTTCCCCTCTAATGGTTTGAGTAATTTAGTCATATAGTGTATTGTTCTATTGTATTTTCACTTAAGAATCTTGAGTTATTTTAGTTGGCATGTGAGTCGCACGTGCTTGCGTTAACATACTGACATGCCAAATAGTTAGAAACAAAGTTCACGAATTTTTTTTTCCTTCTTTCTTTTCCAACCAATCAATTTTTTTTTGTTATAGTCATGGTGCATCTTATAGACCCGAGATATGCAGTGTATCTAGAGTTGTGAGCTTCATCATAAATAACCTGTCTCAACCCATATATGTTTGCTACACATAATTGATTACCTAGTCAAAGAATACCATTATTATTAACAATCATATCCTCGCTTTTAATAGCTAAAAACTAATCTCGGTACTTGAACAATCGCTCATCCTCGTATTAACTAGACTTATGCACTCTACATCAGTCTGGACCAATAGCCAATATTGTCTTTGAATTTTATTTTTTTTCACATTGAGTGTACCTTCTAGTCTATGCGTATCTTTGTAAAAAAGTATCTTACAGGAACTATATGCGCCAAATTACCCATGTCTTTTTTTTTTTTTTTTTTTTATAAGCCATAATATTTTACATTTCCCATACAATACAAAATTGCACAGTTATATCTTCAGTAATTCCCTCTATTGGCATTGACAAATATTTATATTTGTTGTGGTTTTAAATGTGCTTTAGGCTCATGTACTATGTGTAAATTTCATAGGTTTCTTCATATAAATAGTATCTCTAAATCCTAAATGAAAATACCATTATGACCATCTCCAACTCATGAGTGGCATCATCTAATTTGCGCCTCTTCAAATTTATTGAAGCATAAGCTATTACACGACTATTCTGCATGAGAAACTATCCTAATCCTACCCTAGAAGTATCACAGAACATCGCGAATCCTCTAGAGCCTATTGGAATAAGAATAACACTGGTATGGTTGCCAAACATGCCTTGGGCTTCTGGAATCTCGTCTTACACTCCTACATTCATTGAAATTTGGTGACTTTCTATGTTAACTTGGTGAGAAGTGGTGCTATTCTAGAGGAATCCTATACAAATAATGCTTGTAGTAGCCTGTCAAGCCAAAAAATAAAATAAAATCAATCTCTTTAGGAGAAATGGGTCACGGCCATTTAGGAAGTGTTTCTATCTTCTCAGAATCTACCATCTTTTCATTCTTAGATATCTTGTGTCCTATGAACACCCCTGAGTCTAGCTAAAGTTCACACTTCAAAAACTTGGTAAAAAGCAAATTTTTCAGCAGTATCTATAACACAGTTTTTTTTCCAAGTAATTCTTCGTGTTCTTTCTAGCTACAAGAATATACTAAATATCATAAATAAAGACCAGGATACTTTTTTTTTCCAGAAACAACTTGAACACCATATTCATTATATCTATGAATGCGGCTAGAGAATTGGCCAGCCCGAAAGGCATCACAAGTAACTCATAATATTTTTTTTTAATTGAGTTCTAGAGGCTTACATCGAAATATCTTCCTTTCTTATTCTAAGCTGATGATAACCAGACTAAAGATCTATCTTTTAAAAGTGGTAGGATCCGTGTTAATAATCAAACAAGTTATCTATACAAGACAATAAGTACATATTGCATATTGTTATCTTAGTCAATTGTATGTAGTTGATTTACATTTTTATACGGACCTATTTCTCATATTGGAGGTAGTCCTGGTAAATCCTTAGGAATACATTAGAGAATCTCTCATTATGATACCTTTTTTTTTTCTCAAACTAAGTGTTTCTTCTCTTGTGCCCCTTACCATATCCATGAGATCCAAACAACCTTTCTTCTTTAACCGTTAAGTCTTTAAATATATAATTTTCTCATCTCTAAAACCTATAGTCCCCCGTTTTTTTTAGGACAAAACTATAATCCCTTTTCTGGACAAAACGAGCTTTTAAAGTTCACCAAACCTAATAGTCTTTCCATTGTAATCAAGGGTAGCATGATCAGAAGATAATTAATCCATATCCATCCGTACGTTAGAGTCAACCATATCAAGTACAACTTGGTTAGCTAGGGTTTCCTTCTCTTAACTTGAATCCTAAAGGTTTTTTGCACATGTCTAACTACTATAAATTTTCCACAGATCTGGCAACGCGAAAAGGATCGCTTAATATCTTATAGCGTTCTTAATTTTTAAATCTTCGATTCATATTAAAATCCATACTAAAAGATATTCTAATATCGATCTTCTTATGTGAGTTTTTGCACGCCTATCATGTCCATATTTTCAATCTTTCTAGTAAATACAACTGCTATAAAATAGGTTTAAGTCTTCAATCTATATATATATAGTTACCACCTTGTTTAAATAATTGACGAACCTTCAACACGCCTCTAAACTTAAGATATTACTTGCGTATCCAGCTGAGAAAGTTTGGTGTTATATGTAAGTATACCCAACGTCTAAATCAATTTCTTAAATAATCTAGCAGGCAAGTTCATGTCACAAACTGCCAAAAAGGAAGTGATTCATAAACACTTTAGTTACGTTATTCTCAAATTAGTTGTGTTGCTCTTGTTGGCATCTCTAAGAGTATAGTAGCATTTCATGTATTTGCCATATTTTCTAGTCTAAAAGTTGCTTGTTCCATAGACCTCTTCATGAAATATCTTATAGCTCATAACATGGTAAGTATTCTACTAAAACCTTTAAGGATCCTTTGAACTATCGGAAATAGTCAACTTAGTAGTTTCAACTTTAGGAACTTTATTAAAAATATTTTGTTGTTTCCCATAATCTTCTAGATGCATGAGGACTTTAGAGCCCCTATTCTGTTGCTCATTCTTCTTATGTTTATATATTATATCCATAGAGATCTCTTTCTTCTTCTTTTTTTGTTTTTCGTGGAGGTAAGTACCTTTTTTTTATGATAGCACTCCTCTATTGCTGTAGTGGTGGACTAGTACAAATTTTCGAAATGGATTCTATTACGCATCTTACCGGAAAGCACCTCATATGGCACAATGAACCTTTCACTGGTCTTGTATACTACTTATGTAGCATTTTTATTTGGTAATTGGTCCGAGCCATACACGAATAGGATAAGTAATGATAGATTCAGTTATTTGACCCTAATCGCCACACACGTACGGAAGAATAAGAAAGAAAGAAAAGACACATCCTATCACGCCCTCGCAGAATCACGATTATGGGAATGGCCGACTACATAACCATAATTGAGATTCTACTATTGACGTGTGCTCTATTAGTCACAAGAATAACCTAAGCTCTGATACCAACTTTGTCACGACCCAATTTAGGATCGTGAACGGCGCTTAGGAGCAAGTGCTCCTAAGTAAGCCTCATCAGTAATTTTACAAAAAATCGGGTAGAGTTTTCCCTGTTTTTGGACCATTCCAAAAATTTTCCTGTCTCATTCAACAACCAAACATCCTAATATTATACTAAACAATAGAAGACTTATCAACTTTTAACAAACAAAAGTCTCCACCATTGCTAATCAACCCACTAGCAACCAGAAATACTAATTATCTCAACATTTAATACTACATAACGATACTCAACATAAGACTAATAGCAAAATAATACTCATGACACTAAAAGAATGTCTATGGAGCGACTCTAAGAATTCAAAGAAAGACCACAACAATTGATAAAAATCTCTGCCCACGCGAACAAGTGCGAGGCTCACCAAGAATTTTCAACATGTGCGCTCTAATTAACGAAATCCTTGCCTGCGTCAACTGCTGTCTCTGTAAAATATTTAGCAGGAAATGAGTCGCTAGCTCAGTGAGTAATAACACTTAACCACAACCGTTTTTATTTGGGGACAAGTCAGAAACATGCTAGTATCTCAAACAGAAAATAACACAAAATGCCCTTTCAGAAATAATAAATAATTTTCAGTCTCATCACACTTTTCTTGTAGTATAATATACTCCAATTAACAATTCAGTAATAAGCTTGGTAACCACTGTATAATATCAGTATTCACATTTTGGGAGGTTTCAATAAATGGATTATGTAATCGGTATAACTGTGGACTTCCTTGCAAGAAGTCATATATATCGGTAGTCCCTACTCGAGGGAAATCGGTAACGGTATGCTAGTTCTACCTTCCCACTAGCGAGTGCTATAACGGTAATCAGTAATTACAAGGTGTACCAGGTCTAACGAACCCGCCGTTAGCTACGGGATCCTTCAATGTCTACTCCCATTTATACTTGTCTCTGTAATCCATATATACTCGTAGAAACTATTTTAAAATAATATAGGGCATTTCGGTTCTTATCAAATCATATAATTTCCTTTGATAACAGTAAATTCAAGTAATTGTCAAACAGATCTAGTGGCAACGAAAATATTTAAAACTACGGTATTTCTCTCAAATAACTATTTCGGTATCATATCGAGTAAAAGACTTATCTCACATGCAACTCAAAATAATCGGTAACGTATTCATATTAAAAATCATGTGTAAATCATGCAAGTCTTGAAAACACAAATTGCGGTAAGATTACTACTTACAGTACTCGTGCCGAAATACCAACTGCTTCACCTCAAGCAACTCGTACAAATTCCTCCAATCAATCTAATAATTATATAATGTCGATCTCATGTTAATTTCCTTATTTAGACTAATTCATAGCTAGTTTAGAATATCCAAATCCTCAGAGTTTCGTATTTAGCTCTTAATTCATCGAATTATAATAACTCAACAAATTCCTCTTATTCTACTTGAAATATCAAGACCCATTTCAGTATCCCAATTCACTGCTGCTACAGTTAACTTAAACCAATTCAAAATCTATTAAATACAACTCATCCATATAATATACTTAGTTAATTCACTGAAAAGTCTCATGAATTTCTCCAAATTTTCTTAACTTTATCATTTAACTCTTAGTTCAATCCCAACCTCATATCTATTCAGTCTCATAAGGAATCATGTAAATAAAATAATAGTGTTTTCTAAGAAGGAAGAATACATGTAATTACCTTATCACATAGGCACAAGAATATAAAAATTTTCCAGTTGAGTGTGAGTTTTTTGGTACCAAGATTGCACCAGCAACCTTTCTGATTTGTATTGACTAAAGGATTTCCACCAAATCCTTTCTTGCCTTGTTTTCCTTTTACCCGTATAGCTCCTCTTCTAGGTTTTAAGTTTTTTTTTTTTAAATCTCAACTCCTCTCTAATTAGAGTTTTTTCTTGTCTTTTATACCACATCACTAGTCTTCATATGGGCTAGGCCCACTAGCGTCCTTTCTTTGTTTCTTATTTTATTTATTTATTTATTTATTTTGTTTGCTTTGTTTTATTAGTTTGTTCCTTCCTTTTTTTTTTTTTAAATTTAAATTATTTTCTAAATGTTCAATATGTACTCACTTAAAATATTAGGGTATTACATCTCGATCTTGATCGGTCTCTGGGTCACGAGATCGGCAATTTAACTTCGCACTATGGTTCGATTTAACACGAGATCGAATCTTGACCTACTATATTCCAGTCTCAATTAGTCACACAAAGGACAAACCCCATTTTGATTGTATACATTAATTATTCTCTTAATTTTATGTAAATATTATCTTGTGAATCGAGAAATGTCATCGAGTCACTCGTCTTACTTAACAAATTTACAAGAATATACCAACTGTGTCATTTTTATGTTTCTCCTTTTATTTTACGAATCATTTAAGCATTATGCAGTGATATAAGCTAAAATTGCTTATTCTAGAACTCAAACAAATGCAATATATGCATTGTTTGGCCAAAGTTACTTGAACTATACAGCCAAACCAAATACTATTAGAGGCAATGACTAAACTGGTAAACTTTTATTATTAGTAATTGATTCAGACCATGTCTAAGCCTAATGAATGTTTGGTGTGCCTTTCGAACTGAATTCTTTAATATTCTAACGAGAACTTCCACCTTCAGATATTGATCGTTTGGCTAAATCCTTCCACTTAAGAGTATTTCTCTTAAATGACTAAGAGCCCGATTGGATTAGCTGGTTGTAAATAACTGATAAGCTTAAAGTGCGGAAATTTTTTTTTAAGTGCTTAAACTGATTTTGAAAATAAGTATTTACATATTAGGATAAAAGTGGTAAAACTGATAATAAGCAATTGATGTATTTAATTAAAAAGTGTTGATAAGCTATTCTTTTGTTAAAATGATAAAATACCCTAGAATTTTTTTCAAAAAATTGTAACTTAAAAATTTCTTTGCAAAGAAAAGAATCAACAACGAATATGGAATGAAGAGAAAGTCAAAATAAAAAGGCCTAAAAATGTCATTCAACTTTCAGAAATGGTCTATCCATGTTATCCGTTAAAAAAAATACTCATTTCATGTCACTGCCGTAAAAGAAATGGCTCATCCATGCCATTATTGACTAACAGTAGTGGCATGGATGGGCCAAATAAAAATTGAGCTGTTAGTCAATAATGACATGGATGGGCCATTTCTTTAATGGCAGTGGCATGAAAATATCAATTTTTTAACGTATGGCATGGATAAACCATTTCTGAAAGTTGAGTGGCATTCTTATGCCTTTTCCGTAGAAAATATTATTAAAGATAAACTGTAAAAGTGTTGGTCAAACCAAAAGTGCTTATAAGCTTGAAAAGTAAGTTGGTGGTGACCAGCTTATGACTTATGACTTATTTTAACTTATAAGCACTTTGGGTGTTTATCAAACGCGTAGATAAGTCAAAAGGTGCTTATAAGCCGTTTAACTAGCTTATAAGCTTAGCCAAACACCCTCTAAATGGTAGAGAGTTGAACAAGGTGTTGGATCTGCATTATTTATTTATTTATTTATTTACTTTTTTGGTTATTTTGATTGAGGAATTTTTCCTATATTAGCCTTTTTATACGGTTTTAATTTTCCGAAAACTGCATATCTTAGAAGCCATCGTGCGTTAATTTGATTTATAGGATAAGCTGGAATTTATCTTGCTTGTTGTATACAGTCAAGATCGAATGCCTTTGATTTATATACTTGAGAGGCCGTCCGAAGTCCAAGTCCGGGTAAGACCAAGTTCGAGCTCGGGGATCAGACCCAAGTTCGAAGGCGAAGCACGATGCATGCCGAGGTTGAGTGTATTTTACCCCGAAATAGTATCGTTATAGATTTGTACCTGAACGAGTTAGATTCCTGCCACGTCCCCAAAGTCATTGCGCAAATCCCGGAATATGATTGTACTATTCCGTACTAAGCGGTTAGACAGCTGTACCAAGAATATTCCTTACGGTAAATAAAAATATATCTTATTTAAGGATTCCCCTATTATATAAAGGGAATCTCAATTATTTGTAAGACCATCCTATCTTTTAGAAATGAATATACTCTTTACTTTTTGCCTATTGTTCATTAGAATTGTCCTTTAGCTTTATTATTCTTATTTTGATTCTCCTACTTAATTGTTCTTAATGCGCTAAGCCACCTCGAGGTCACTAAGATCGAGGTCACTACTGATAAGTAACACTGATTTGATTCACTTCTATCTTTCATTTCTACTTCATATTTCTTGATTAGAAATTGGTATTGAACTAAATCACATATCTTTAAAACCACTAATAAAGTTTAATTGTTACTCAAATTTTCGAAGTAAACACTTGTAATTTGTTCATTTACGTTTAATTCTTGTTCTTATTTGAGCCAATGCTTGCTTGTTGAAATGACACTTTCTTTTTTGTTGGTTCATTATTCTTCTTTTGTGAACATTTTTATTTGTTTTCCATGAATTATAATTCAAAGATATATTGATTATACAGAGCAAATATATTGTTTATAGTATAATAAATTACAATATTATACATCATACTATATGGATTTAAAAAAATTGAGAATGAAAAACACAGTGTGGCTCGTGGAAGAAGTGATACAATCAGAGTTCCAACTTAATCAAAACTCCACTTACTCAAAACTAGAGAAGCATTGTGCCTCAAGTTTTAATTCTTGTTCCAATCACTCACCCAAGATTCTTGCAAAGAGAGCAGAGGGCTTAGTAATGATTCCATAATTTGCCATACATTCACATTATACCACAAGAATCTCGGTTAATATTCTTCATGACTGCATCTCAATTATTTGCACTCTATAACCTGCACCAAGAAATTCATATATGACATGTTCCCTGTTATCTACCTCTATTGTGTTCTCACAAAATATTGACACAACTTCTGCAGAGAACTTGATATTAGAACGGTGACGCGCTTGATAATGGAAGTCCATTTAGAAAAACAGACTTTATATCATATGATATTTGTAAAAGTTACGTAAAAGACTACTCTAATATACAGCTTCATCAAACTACTTATAATTCACTTGTCGGCACTCAAGTCAGTAATGTGTTTTGCATGGATATGTTTGCCTGTTACGTTGTTACAACTAATTTAAAAACAGACTGAGGGAAAGAGGGAGAGAGAGAGAGAGTGAATGTTAAAAATCTAACGGTTGTAACACCATAAAAGAAAGCAATTTCAATTTTTGCAGAAGTTTATCTATGGTGCTGAATTTTACGTAAACAACTGAAAAGATTAAGATCCAGAATATGCAAAGTTGTGTAATGGAAGCATTACCAGGGAAGCTTTAAAGTATCTTTCAACCATCCATGTTTCGAGCAGTTTGCAACAATTTTATCCATGCGCACAATTATCTCTGAAAATGTTGGCCGAACAAAAGAATCTAGATGCCAACATTCTTCAATCAACCTAGACATCCAGTAAAGTGAGTAAGAGAAACACAAAAATCACCACTGAACTTATGCCAAAGTAATAAGAATTAAGATCAACAAAAGCAATGAGATACAAGAGCCTTGTTAGTGTCAGATGATGCTGGGGGAAGACGGCCAAGACGGCCAGGCCACATTGTGCAAAATCTTGTTGTTATACACTTTACGATTGATAAAATATAAGGAAATATAAAATAAAGCAGTGCACAATATAAAGCTGGGCATTTTATCATCAGATAGATGAACACGGGAAAATGAAACGTCATCCAGAATGAAATGACCAAGAACTTCAAAAAGCTCTGGTAGGAGAAGTACGTCAAATTGGAGAATGCGAGTTTAAAGATAAGCGGACATCACATAATGCTGGACTAAGCAATCAGATAGCACCCACCCCAGAAGCCAAAAAACAACCTACACATTTCTTCCGTAATACAAAACACAAAGAACAATTCTTTTTTGAATTCTTTCGCAAAAAGTCATATGCTTTTGAAGCAGTGCTGTAGCCAAGAATCTCACCAAGGGTGTTCAGTTCAAACTTTAAGAAAGTCGACAATCTTTTTTTTTTTTTTTTGATGAATGGGTGCACCGAAATTTTTAAATCAAACCACGCGACATTCAGTTAAACAATTAAAACACTTGTAATAGAACGATAATTTTATTAATCAAACCTAACATAAAACAAGACAACAAAAGAAATTTTACTAATAAAAAGTAAGCATAGAAGAGTCGAGAGGGTCTGTAGTATGTAAAGGACTTTTGTGGAAGAAATTTTTGTAAAGCTTGACTTCTAAATTATAAAATTTGTTTAAGAAACAACTTTTAAGAGCAGTTGTTTGTATAAATACACAGACTTTATGTTTTAAGAGTTATTTATTAGGAACTCTTTCGTATTGAAAAAGAGTCAAATAGACCACACATGGCGGTCTCCATTTGGTTTTGGCAAACAAAATGAGCAGATAAAAATGTTTGGACAGGGATTCATGCCCGTGACTAACACCTCACTTTAAACACCTTGGACTGCTGGATTACCCCACTCAAATGTGATAAGGTGCTCAAAATATAATATATAGCCATATAAAGTAATATTTGACCTATATACACAGTATTTTTATTCGGTGAAGGGTGTTGCTACCACCCTTGGCATAGTTTGGCCTATGCCACTGATTAGAAGTCTACTGATTAGTACATGATGTTGCTACTCTATAACTCCATACAAACTGCAAAAGACCAGATGCACCCGAGTATTTAAAAGAAAAATTAACAGCTGGGCTTACTCTTTAAGGTCCGGCGGATACTTAGATTTTGACTTGAATGATGGTCTTTTACCCTCTTTGCACATCAATCTAGCAGCCTCTTCGGGTGATTTGGGATGAAATGGTGGTGTTCCCTCCATCATCTATACCCAACAAAGTTTAACTAAAACTCGGAGTACACTAAATCATTCATGTCACAAAGTGTTCCAAAAACAAGGAATCTAAAATAGTTTGTATTAGGTTGGTAGAATTGACCAGAGTTTTCTGAAAACAAAATAGAAAAGAAATACAAGCAAAAGAAGAATGTTTGAATTCTATTACATAACAGTGATGTTCCGGTTAGCTAAAATAATTATGCAGCAAAAAGAAATGCAGCCATAAGTTAAATGATCTGAAATTGAATTGGTACCTCATAAAGTAATACTCCAAAAGCATATACATCCACACTTCTATCAAATATTTCATCTTTATAAATCTCGGGTGCTGTATAGGGACCTACAAGTAACAAGAAAGAGAATGTAATAGTCAACAATTGCGTTGCAATTACAATTCCTCCTGTCATAAAATAAGAATACATTTAAGTCCATCACCTGAAGTTTTTACAGAGGACACTAATATCAAACTAGAAGGCTCTTTTTCTGCCTATTATTGTGATTAAATTATGTGTGCTCAAGTTTAAATATTTACTTGCACGGTCAATGCCTTGAGGCTGCGCCAACTTTGCTTTGTCAGGTGAAATGTTTGATAATCTAATCAAACCAAATCCTGCAACTTTCAATAGACCTCCATTGTCCAGCAAAATATTTCTGGCACCTTACAAAAATTACAAACATTAAAAGAAGTAGATATCTCAATGAGTGCACTGAAAAAGATCATTTAACATCTGAGAATCATAAAGCATTTAGTTTCCTTACTTTGGCATTAAAAGACAATGGATAATTGGGTCTGGTTTACATTCATGAAGATAATTCATGCCCCTGAAAATCAAGATCATATGTCATAACCAGGATTGCAACCAAAGAAAGTAGATCGTTTTATCAGCATAAAAAATAAAAAATAAAAAATAACAAAAGAATTCTCGAGTGTACTAATAGAGCCTTTTTTTTCAGTATGCATGAAAGAGAGCAGACTTGCCTAGCAATATCAAGCGCAAATCTTAGAACCTTAGAAGCAGAAAGACGTCCCTTCTTCTGAAGATAGCTACCCAAATCACCCTGTAAATCAACAATAAATGAAAAGCTTAGCCAAGAAATAAGTAAAGCGCATAAAATTGATAAGAATGAAAAACACATCAGGAGAGAGATCGCAACATAAAATTGAATGTACTATTGATGTAAGAGCTGATCAAAATATTTTCTCAATATTATGCATGCATAATAATATACAAAATTTGGCGTCTAGGTGGATAGAGTGAAGAAGGGATTTTGTGGGGAACAAGGTGAGATAGAGAGAGCTTACACTTGGATGGTACTCTAATACTATCATCATTGGAATATTTTGTGTAACGGCTCCAACAAACTGAACCACATTAGGATGCCGTACTTTTTCCAGCAAAGTTAATTCATGTTTGAAAGCATTTCTGCATACGAAGGACATGAACTTAAGGCACATTAATATCAAGAGAAGAAGCAGTTTACTGAACAACAAGAATTGACAAATCCTAAATAACAACTCAAAAAGTGATTTGTCCAAATGTGAAGCCAAAAGAACACATCAAAAAAAGAATTTGAGAAGCTACACGGCCTAATAATGAAAAAATTGGTTCTGCAAGGAGAAAAATGTGAATTATGTACAAGACTGCAGCTTTAAGAAGTCCGATCTCAACCCCAAAAAATTCTCCCCAATTACAAAAAGTTCTCATCAACCATTAGACCAAGATATATTTCAGAAGATTGTCTAAATGATCTTATTATAATATAGTAAAACTAAAGTAGCGGTTCTGTCTGCTCTCATGAATCAAGGGACTTGGATATAATACATCTCCCCTGAATCACTTCAATGTCTGGGTGCAACTTTGTGGCAATCACACATGAATGAAAATAATAAGTTTTTCTTAAATTAGACAGGACCAGAAAAAGGATAGTGTATGCGGTTTCATTTTCGGCAAACTGACGACCATTGCTAGTGGCAGTAAAATAAAATCAAAGAAGCATGGTACGTATGCATCCAAAATTTGGAATTCAGAGAAATGTTAGGATGGATAAGGTAAACTATACAAGGAGGCTGTCACAAACAACATATGTGAGCATCGACTATGTATTATACTATTATGCTACAACCCGAGTTCGAGGAACCCCAGCCTACATAACTAGGGTGCAGAAAATTCAAAGAAGCTTATAGAATTATGCATTCCAAATTTCTGGTTTTAGGGAAATATTAGGATGAAATTGGGGAAATGCCTAACAAGAAGGCCACCAAAAATACCGGGTGTGATCCTCATTCCTCAACTTATTACATATTACTACAAACCCAAGATGCATTCCATGAGCTCAATCTGCCAGCATTACAGAAACATATGAATATAAAGAGTATTTATCTACTAGGCTGGATTTCCTTTTGCGATGCACAATTTCATCTTTCTATCACTTTAGATGCTCAAAAGGATAAGATTCACGGATAAAGACCTTGCAGTATGCTATACATTGAGATTCACATAAATGAAACTCTATGACCGGATGATCAGAAGGAAATGCACCACTATAATTTTGACAGATGTATTTCCAGCTTCTTCAGGGATTTTGGTTTTCTTATGAAAATTTCATAAAGTCACCTACAAGCCATCCAATACCGTGTTCACAATCTACCAAGCATAAAAGAGCAAAGAACCACCTATTAACTGTAAATAACTATGTTGCTCAGACTCTTCAAAAATGCCTCGGTGTTCATGCTGAATCCTCCAAAGTAGGCAGCATTTTTGGAGAGTACCAGAATATAGGTAAATAAAGGTCAGTGTTAGATTTAAGCACACATAATGATGTCATCAACTTGCCCACAAGATTGTTTTATAACAGAATGCAACTTAGTGGAACAGCCTGCTTAATCAAACATGAAAGTACTCCAAGATGTCTTGATTTCTTTTGTTGGACAATTACTTGTTGACTAACACTAAGAAACTTTTCCTAGTTTGCTTAGCCAGATTTTTTCAAACGATAAGCCTCGAAATTAATATTAGCAGTCTGGGCTTCGTGTATAGACACACGAAAATAAGTCCAAACGGGATACATGAAATGTCCCCCAAGTGAAAGTGAAGAAAACAACGGTTTCAACATGTGACAAGCCAACCTAAGCTGGATAAAACATCTACTAAATCTGCACTGCGAATTTAATAACCAGATCAATGTATCATGTCAAAGCTTGCTAGTTACAGAGAGTCAGGCAACATGGTTACTAGCTGAAGTCAAAATAGAAGAATATTTCCCAATCTGAGAACAGAGTGGCCTATGGGCGTGAAATAGAAGATTAACTGAAAATACGTTGACAACATACATGGTTTCGGGGTCTGAATAGCTATCCTTGTCAAGTATCTTGACAGAAACTTTTGTCCCATTCCATTTAGCAACTTGATATGAACCCTGTCAAAAGTCAAAAGAAAGTTGCAGCGAAGTTGTTAAGAAAAGACTGAAAATTAGCTGTGCAAAATCATGCACGAAATCTGTGAAGAGGCTATGTCACAAAACACAAGAGGAGAGGCAAGTGACCACAGATATTTCATAGCTTTCTTCAGGAAGCAAAACAGGAAATAAATGTTCAAAAGTTTGCAAAAAGTTAGAAATTTGAGGTGAGATCTCCTACGATAGTTTGAATCTTAACTCGCTGCAAATGAGCTATGTTTGATGACATAATTGGATTAAGAAATTTCACCAATTCACAAGCTGAATACTTAAAAGTAGACCTAAAATTTCAGAGTTACAACAAAGTGCTCACTGCAACCATCAGAAGTTAAAGAGGATAAACTAAATCTGATTTCAGATAAACGTGTAGTAAGATGATCTCCTGGTTATGTATGGACCGAGGCATAGCAGCAGTAGTCAATCTCTTCTGTAGAAAAATCACAGCACCATCCAATTCAATTTTAGTTCACGACCAGAAGGCTGCATCTTCGAACATAGGTTACTACTTACTACAAAGTATACAGTTCTTCTAGTGAAAATCAAACAGCTTGCCATTACAACTACTGAAATTTTCTTATGCTACGCATACTGCACACATGGCATTTTAATGCTTTTATCATTTATCAAAATTAAAACGTCCCACTGCTTATTTTGAAATCTTAGATACACCTTACCTTCGAGATTCCATCCCTTTTCCGGATTTGAAGCTCCAGTGGATTGAGTTCATATTCTGGAACTTCTCGAGGATTTGCTACAGTCATTGGTGTGTTTCTGGTTTTCTAGCAACATGACTTATACTCAGCGTCATATTACAATAAAACTCACTCTAACCAGAAAATTATCTTCCCTCTTACCGGGATTTTGGCCCCCCGGGCCTTTAAGATATTGTAAACTTCAACATTTCCATAGTATTTTGCATCAGCTGCAGCCTGCATTATGCATTTGAATCCTTATAAATAGTATTTGTCAGTTGCAAAGACATAAATAAAATTGAAAAATAAAGAGTAGTCTGTAAATGTCACAGGTTTGCATTTTTCCCTCTAAAGTAAGATTTGTTGAAGCCACTTGAACCCTTTTTTATTCTATAAGACCTAGTAAGTCCTTTATCATGTTATGTCAACTAAATTTTCTTGTTCCTCTAGTCCTTCTCATGATTATTCGCAAATCAGGGAAGAAACCAGTAACAGAATAGTTTTCCAGGCAAACCAACTTTTGTTCCCCATAGATTCACAGTTGCTAAAGTTTCTGAAGGATTGAAACTTTATTCCACACCCCTTATTCATATTTCCTCGATATAAATCTTAAGTTACAATTTCCCATATTTACTTGAACCTAAATTTCATCAATTATCAGGGACAATATATCAAGGAGAACAGCAAACAACAATAAGCAAATAAAATATTATCATATTTTGGGTTCATTGTCGTGCAAATGTTGATTGAAACAAGTGATAAGAGTAACAGCAGTAAAAATGACTGAAACAAGTGATAAGAGTAACAGCAGTAAAAATGACTTACACCCCTAAGTGAGAAAGATATTTTCACATTACATTTTACATAATTCAATGTAATATCCAATATCCCCTCCATCCCAATTTATACAATGGTATTTCCTTTTTAGTCTGACCTAAAACGAATAGTACATTTCCGTATTTATAGCGACACAAATGTATGTCTTGTCTTAGACAATAAGCTGTAATTTTTTTTTTTTTTCTCTTAAACTCTGCATTCAGTCAAACAATATCACATATGAGTAAAGAACGTATTAATCTTCCCTCATACTCAAGACAATATATCAAACATTTAGAAGTTTATGATCCAAAAAATGGTAAAAATAGTACTCCCCCGTCTCAAACTACTAGTCGTGATTTCTAAGAAATAGTTGTCTTAAATTATTTGTCATTTTAAAAGTTCAAGACAAAATTAATTATATTTTTCTAATTGTACCTTTGACAGTAATTGTTCTTGCAAAATAAATAGAGAAATACTACAGATATAATATGAGACAGAGAGAGTAATTAAGAAACAAAAGTGTACCGTGCTTCCCCAACGATCACGGGCATCAAGATTAGCCTTCCGACTCAACAAAAGCTTAACAACCTCAACATGTCCTTCACACGCAGCAATATGCAGAGCAGTCCTTCCATCTAAATCAATGCTATTCACATCAACATCATCTTCATCTAACAAATCCTTCACGCCCTTCACGTCTCCTTTACACGCCAAAAACAACAGTTGCATCGTCGAATCCAAATTCTCCGGCACTGCATTAGTTGTCTCATTTTCTAACGATGGAATCCTCCGTATTGGATCGAGTGACGATTGCCTCCCGAAACTGAACCTTATGTTCTTGCTCTTTGGATCCAATGAATTTTGTCTCTTGAAACTGAATTTCCCGCTCAGTCGCAATGATCCTGTTGAGAATTGCCTCGATATTCCTCGTTTCAATTGCGCTTTTACATCCATTTTTAATAATTTCACCTAAATAAAAGAAGCAAAACCTATAATTATTCTTTTTATATCAGTGAGCTCGTGAATGATCATATCATTTACGAGAAACGGGAAAGCATTTGATGGCGAATATTTGTTCTGAAATAATTGAAATTTTGGTAGTTGAATGTGCAGAATTGAGAATGAAATTTGAGAGGGAGAGAAAGAGAGGTGTGTTACAATGGAGGAAAGGAAGGAAGGGGTTGGACATTTTCAGCTACATCACAAAGCTTCCCGGAAAATGCGTTACTGCTGTTGATATGTCACCTCTAATGTTAATTTGTGACAATGGTCCACTTTTTTTCTTTTTTTATTTCTTTTTGTTTTGTTTGTTTTTTATTTATAAAAATTAAGCAAAGATGCATCAAGGACGACTATGGTAGAGTATTGATAGAAGATTCCCAGATTAAGAGAACATGGCAGATATACTTTCAAAAACTTCTTAACGAAGTAGGGGATCGGGATATTGTGCTCGGTGAATTGGAGCATTCCGAGAGTCACAGTGACTCTAGGCAATGCAGGCGTATCAAGGTTGAGGAGGTCGCGGGAGTTGTGAGTAAGATGGGTAGGGGTAAAGCGACCGGGCCTGACGAGATTCCGGTAGAATTTTAGAAGTGTGTGGGGAAAGCAGGTTTGGAGTGGTTGACTAGGTTGTTTAATGTTATTTTTAAGGCGAAGATGATGTCTGAAGAGTGGAGGTGGAGTACGATGGTCCCACTGTATAAGAATAAGGGTGATATCCAGAGTTGTAACAATTATAGGGGTATCAAATTACGGAGTCATACCATGAAAGTATGGGAGAGGATGGTCGAAGCAAGGTTGAGGATGACGGTGTCCGTTTCTACCAACCAGTTTGGTTTCATGCCGGGTCGTTCTACTACATAAGCTATACACCTTGTTAGGAGGTTGGTTGAACAGTACAGGGATAGGAAGAAAAGCCTGCACATGGTGCTTATTGACCTAGAAAAAGCGTATGATAAGGTTCCTAGAGAAGTTCTTTGGAGAAGCTTGTAGGCAAAAGGCGTGCCAGTTCCCTACATTATGGCGATTAAGGACATGTATGATGGGACGAAGACTCTGGTTAGAACTGGAGGAGGAGACTCTGAGGATTTTCCGGTTGTTATGGGGTTACACCAAGGTTCTGTGCGTAGCCTGTTCCTATTCGCCCCGGTGATGGACGCGTTAACACATCACATTCAAGGGGATGCGCCATGGTGCATGCTATTCGCCGATGACATAGTTCTGATCGATAAGTCGCGAACCGGTGTTAACGAAAGGTTGGAGGTTTGGATACAAGCTCTTGAATCTAAAGGTTTCAAGCTTAGCAGGACAAAGACTGAATACCTGGAGTGTAAGTTCAGTGCTGAGAAGAGGGAAGTAGGCGTGGATGTGAGGCTGGAGTCACAGGTTATCCCGAGTAGAGGCAGCTTCAAGTACCTTGGGTTGGTTATCCAGGGGGGAGGGGAGATCGACGAGGATGTTACACACCGTATTGGGGTAGGATGGATGAAGTGGAGATTAGCATCTGGAGTATTGTGTGACAAGAGAGTGCCACTGATACTCAAAGGTAAGTTCTATAAGGCGGTGGTTAGGCCAGCCATGATGTATGGGGCTGAGTGTTGGCCGGTTAAGAAATCACATATCCAGAGGATGGAGGTAGCCGAAATGAGGATGTTGAGGTGGATGTGCGGGCGCACTAGGATGGATAAGATTAGGAATGTTGATATTCGGGAGAAGGTATACGTGGCTCCCATTGATGACAAGATGCAGGAAGCAAGACTCAGATGATTTGGGCATGTTCAGAGGAGAAGCCCGGATGCTCCGGTAAGGACGTGCTAACGTCTGGTGGTGGAAGGCACGAGAAGAGGTAGAGGACGACCTAAGAAGTATTGGGGGGAGGTGATTAGGCAGGATATGACGAGACTTCAGATTTCCGAGGACATGGCACTTGATAAGAACACGTGGAGGTCGAGTATTATGGTTGTAGGTTAGGAGGTAGTTGAGTCTTGTCTTATACCATAATTTTGTTAGACTAGTTTGGTAGGGATACTATTCTGCTTTGCCTTGCTTTGGATCATTTTTCTTGATTTTTGTTTCTATTGGTCATATTTGTCTCATATTATTTCGGTGGTGCTACTAATATTGTCTTCTTTTGTCTTCTTGAGCCGAGGGTCTTTCGGAAACAATCTCTCTACTCATTCAGGGTAGGGGTAAGGTCTGCGTACACACTACCCTGCTCAGACCCCACTTGTGAAATTTTACTGGGTCGTTGTTGTTGTTGTAAGCCAATATCATGTGAGTCAACAGTTACTTTTTAGCCAGGACAAAAAAAAATTATTAGTTTTTCTAGTACATGAACAATGGAATTTGAACTCACATGCAAGAAAAAGTAATTTTCGTCTAATATGAAAATAATTATAAAAATAGTCTTTAAAAAAGCATAAAATCAATGCAGAAATGCAGGGTAAAGATGCGTACGATAGGACCTTGTGGTCCGGCCCTTTTCCGAATCTCATGCATAGCGGGAGCTTAGTGCACCGAGCTACTCTTTTATTGTATGAAAGATATTTACAGGTACCATTAAATTATAAATGTTATTGAATCTACAACTATATTTTTTTTTCCACACGAGTTATAAGTGTGACATATATAGATTAGAGGCCATTTGAGTTTCGTAGATTGTAAATAGTTAATGAGCTTGAAGTATTGCAAAAAGATTTTTTAAGTGTTGAAACTGATTTTATAAAATAAGCAGTTATGTGTTTAGATATAAGTGCTAAAATAATTGATGTGTTTGGTAAAAAAGATATTAATAAATATCTTTATTAAATACACTCAAATTAAAAGATTCTAAATTAAAATTATCTTCGTAAAGAGAAGAAGGAATCAGGAATACGGAATGAAGAGAAGTTAGAAGTTCTATTATAGAAATAGAATTTTATGAATTAAAAAATACTATTAAGAATAAAATAGTAGTAGGAGTTTTGATCAAACTACAGTGCTTATAATTAAGTTGAAAAAATCATAAGTTGGGTGCAAATTTTATGAATTAAAAAATATAACTAAGGATAAAATAGTAGGAGTTTTAATCAAACTAAAAGTGTATAAGATCAAAAATTATAAGTTGAGGGTAACCAACTTATGATTTTTTGACGAATTTTAATTTATAAGCACTTTAGGTGATTATCAAATATATAAATAAATTAAAAAAATATTTATAAGACAGTTAGACCAGCTTATAATCTTAATCAAACACCCTCACAATCATATATTGCTAGATAGTTTTCCTAGGCAAACGATAGTGTGCTCTGTGCTGCTTATATAACGTTCTCAAATGCAAATTAAAGTTGATTTCTTAAATATATAGAATAACTCAAGAATAACAATTTGTTGCTTCGAAATAGAATAATTCAAATAATCGTTATAAACGGATATATGAATTTATCATCGCATACCTTCCGAAATTTAAAAAAGAAAAGAATATTCATTCCTCCTCCACTTCCAAAAATAAAGTTTTTTCTTTACATTTTCCCAATTCATAAGGTTACAATTTCAAACTTACATATTAACTTTTAATATTATTTGAATAAGATTGATTGATGTTTTATTTATTTATTTTCTTGGATTAGAAATAAAAAGTATAATTTTTAAATAATGTTATTCTCTACTATTATTATTATTTAAAAATAAAAGTATAAGAACAATAAATCTCATTGAATTGGTCTACAACTACTTAATTGTAGATGATAAAAGCTGGGTAGATGTATCCCACAGCTAAGATGTTGATGCAGTCAACTTGTATGTTGCAACTGTCCAACATGTTTATAAGATGTTGACTTCCAGAATTTAGAATAGTATCTTTTACAGACTAATAATGAAGGTTTCCATTGTCTATATATATATATATATATATATATATATAT
>MU788388.1:7425-18342 GCA_026770625.1 Nicotiana glauca
TGTAATTGTGATTGCACTCTTGAATTGATTCTTTCCTTTATTGTCTTGATTTCCCTTGTCTCTTGGACTTGTTTAAACTATTTTCCTTCTGACCCTGCTTTTTTACTCAAGTTGATTGATTCCCTTACCTTGGTAATATTGATATTAGATTCTTATAGACCTTTCCTTGATTAGAGTCTGATGAACCTAGCCTCTATTACCTGCTACGCACATGTACTATGCTTGAAATACTTCTTTATTAGTCATATTAAGCCTATGTGATTTCTTTCCTTATTTAGCACTTGCATGTTACCGTTTAGTTTTAATTCCTTAATTAAAGGAAGTCTTTGATACTAATTTGATTGACACTTATTCCCCTAATTACTGCTGAACTGCAATCCTTGCCTTATTTACTGCTGAACTGCAATCCTTGCCTTATTTTTGCATGTTTCTCACACTATATATATACCCTCCTCCCTTCTCTTTGAACACACACGAACCCAGAACACCATCTGAGTCTACAATTCACTTATACTCTCCCTCTTTCTGATACTTGCATTGTTGTGGACTATTTGCTTTCTTCTGCATTCTTTACCTCTATACTGGTATGTCTCAATTGGTTTACATGTTTCCACAGCAATGTGTTTAATTCTGCCCATTTGTTTCCCTTTTTCTTTACAATTCAGTATTTAAATAATGTGTACAATTGTTTGTTTGTTGTGAATTTGATACCTTATGAATTCTCTCACCCCCTTACCCCTTTGTATGTGAGTATGGTTCAAGGCATAGCAGCACTATAATATTGATGTCTATGACTTTGAACTGGGTTCTTTGAACCCCTAACTCAATCAATTCCCACTTCCCTTTCCCCTTTTATGTGCTTGAGATTTGGAGTTGGGTCTGATAGTGTCCTAATCATTATCCAGACCTTGGCCTGACCTTCAAAAAGTCTGCTCCTAACTTGTTCAACTAAACAAGTGGTCAGGGGTGTACCAGCCTACCTTATGGATAGGTATGTACACCACCTGTCATGGCTCCCTAATTCCCTTTCACTTTGCACCTATTCCTAGCTATAAGGTCTGCCCCTCTCTTGCAAGCTATGCTTTGGGACCCTCTGAGCTCCCTCTGAACTTGGATGCCTGAGAGATGGCTTTTCCACACTGCACTGTTCCTAATTCTAATGGTATCTGGGGTGTAAGCAATGTCAGGGATCCCTGAGATACCTTGGAACTTTAAAACAACCTGGATAATGAGAAGGTTTTGGAAATCTGGATCCCGGAGTTGGTTAAACACATATTATTGGACATTAAGATTGAATTAGGCTCCTCAGATCTAGCTGTTGGCTTTTGATGTATTTTTCTGTATTTTTTTCCTTTTGGCATTGTAATAATTTGTATAAAACTCGGGGAATATAGTAAAAGGGTGTGGGAGGGGTTTTACTTTCTTGCATCAATAAGGGTATATATCATGCTTTAGGATTCTCTTTTTCTAGATATCCTACCTATATGTCTGTTTAACATCTCTGATTCAATCACATAGATACCATGCCTATAGGGTTCAACGTTTAATTATGCTTCAAGTCACCTAGAAATTCTGCCTATAGGGTTTAATGTTTAACTATACTGCAAATCACATAGAAAGCATGCATATAGGATTTAACGCTCATATTCTGTAACTAACGCATGTAGAGATCCTGCCTATAGGAATTCTAAGCTTTTCTGAAAATTCATGCATAGATATCATATCTATAGGGAATGCATATTCATTAGGCAAACTATAGAATTAATTAAAAATAGTCATCTCTTCATAAATTCTTTAACAGGTTCTGAAAAATCAAATGTAGATATCATGCCTATAGGATTTCGCATCAAATTCGTCTAATAATAATCTGTTAACTGGTCCTTAACGCCTTAATTCAGTAACGATTTCAAAAGCCTTAATCTCTTTTATATAACTCTCTCGAATCAGTGTACATTTGTCCTAAAAGTTGAGTTCTTCAAATCTGCATCTTTTCTGAAACGGTTTTCTTTTCTAATATTCTGCCTAAGCGTTTTCCAACTAAATTCCAGTCTTCCTGAACTCGTCTTTTAAAACAGTTCTGTAGCCTACTCTTTTCCTCAGATAGTTCTGTCTTTTCTCAGATAGTTCTGTCTTTTCTCCAAAAATTTTTACAATTATTTCTGTGTTTTATAACCGGACAGTCCGCTGATTTTCTTTAAAACTTATTTCTAAGCTAAGTCTGCAGTCTGTTCTTTCTTTCAAAAAACTCTTATGTATTAGCCTATCTTCTTAAATCAATACTTTTTCTAAATAACTAGCGTTGAATACCTTAATACCTGACAACTGTATCCGAGTTGCCTAATGCAGACTTTCTGCCTAAAACACATGCGTTGAACCAGTCCGTTCGCTGCTTAAATTTAATCTAAGACCAAACCAGTATTTGTTAAGGCATGCTAAACTAAATGATTGTTTGATTTCTGGGGTTAATTTGAGCCTTGTATGATTATTTGTTCTCCCCTCTTACTTGCTACTTGTTTTGAATGTCGAGTAGAATTTTATCCTTTAAGCTCCATAAAGTCCTCCATCCATTTCTTTCCCTTTTAGGATTAGAAGTCCTAATACCCCCGGGACTGATAGGATTGGGACGGGTAGTAGCATGCGGTAAGTAAACGATACCGTTCCGCGCTTTAATACCTTAACGGGGTGGGAAGGGTAGACATGAAGATGATGATTACACGATAACACTATGCGTACAATCAGGTACCGGTGTTGTGCGAATGATCCATGTAATATATGAAACTAGGACCCCCTCCCTCTTTATTAGTTTGTTATTTTTAGATTTTTCAAAAGTTTCCCAAATCCTTTTCCAAACTTCCGTTTCTGTTCATCATTATTTGATCTCTCCCCTCATTGCGTATCTCTTCTTAAATTGCAAAACTGTTATCTTCTAAATTTCAGCATCTTTAATTTGTAACAGTTTTCCCGTATTTTCAATGCTTGCTTGTTTACCTATTTGCTTGAATTTAAAGTCACAATTGTAGCATGGACGGGAACCACACTAGTGGATATTGAGAGGTGCCTAACACCTTCCCCTCGGGATAATTTCAAGCCCTTACCCAACTCTGGTTTTCATCTTTAATTCTTCTTAAAGTGTCCTAATGCACTATAATCATTAGGTGGCGACTCTCCAAAATCCAAAGCCCAACTCCTAAACGGGAATAAAGTTGTCTTCCCAAATGTCGTATACCCGATTCCACGAGGAAAAAGGGGGGCGTCGACAGCATGGCAACTCTGCTGGGGATTTCTTTAGGCTTTTTACCATTACATGTTATTTGTGACTTCATTATTTCTTTAATTACCTTTATTTCTTGCCTTTTAATTATTTCATCATGAAAAACTAACTTGGCTCTTCATGTCTTTCCTTTCATTTAACTGCTTTCCTTACTGCTTTATTATTTCAATGTCGTTGTAATTTCGAGCATTTATTGTAGCCATTTATTTTATGTACGTGAAAATACATGTCAATTTGTTTCATTCTTGTAAATTGCATCTTCAACATCATACTCCACTAGTGCTAAAACAAATCCTATAGCAACGCTTATAATGAGTGGTTGCGCTCTTCCGATATTATCACCCCTAAATTTGGCAAAGGTGTATTTTCGATAAAACCAGTCGATCAACGGTGTAGTCAACGGTTCCGTGCCTTTCCCTCTTGAGTTGTCCACTCAAGGGTACCAGTCTAGCACTTCAAAATAGAAACCTTACTTCGTTAAACTGTACATGCATCATGGTCAAAACTAGCCGAGTCAGTTATGTTGTCCACATAATGACTCATTAAGATAGCTTTGTCCAAAGTCCACCGGGTTTCCTTGAAACCCAAATGGACGCCTTCACGTTCTGTGCATTTATTTGGAGAACTTAAGTGCTTTGCTATGCTAATTATTGATTTAAATAGTTGAGTCTGGAGGAGGTAAGTGCCTAACACTCTGTTTTGCAGAAAATGATGCACGAAATCCCCAGATTTGGCATGGTAACCAATATTCATCCAAGGCTGCTGAATTGGTGGAATGACCTCCACTCAAGTGATCAAACACTCGTCCACAATTATCTAGGGAATCTGCCTTCTCTCCTAGAGATTCAGCCCAACAACAGAATCATAGAGGCTGCAATGTTGTTTTGGGATAGCGAAAATCTGTGTTCCGCTTTGGTGATCTAGATATGACTCCTTTACTTGAAGAGATATGGGGTCTAGCTGGGATTCCTTGGGAGACTCCAGGTTTGCTCATGCCAGAAAATCACAAAGGAAGGGGTTTTCTTAAGATGATGGGATTGAAGAAAAACCCAGACTTAACTTGTTTGAAAGACTCCTACATCCCGTTTGACTATCTATATGAGAGGTGCGGCTATAGCAAGTCATACCGCACCTATTCAGACGAATTTTCTATCACCTCATTGGGGCACGTCTATAGAAGGGTTTTTGTCTTCATGTTTTGCTTTTTGGGGATGATCATGTTCCCTATGAAGAAGGCTAGGATCCATACCAGACTAGCCATGGTAACCAAAATTCTGATGGAAGGGATTAGTGGGCAGACTTTCAGCATAGTGCCCATGATCGTCACCGAGATATACCGAGCCTTGGACAAACGTCAACAACAAGGTAGTCATTTTGAGGGTTGCAACTTATTGCTTCAGCTTTCGCTCATGGAACACCTCCAAAAAAAAGAATACCGACAGGAGATCCTACGCAGAGATTGGGATGATCATATCGCCTTCCATTAGCCGAGGCATATGAATTATATGCCAAAGATGTTCGCTCAGCCAGAGGACGCCAGAGGGTGGGTAGAATTGTTCGAAAACCTGAAAGAATACCAGGTGCAATGAATGTTTGAGTGGTTCCCTACGGATGAATTCATTGTCCGATCCCGAGATGCACCATTTCTCATACTGATTGGTTTGAGAGGGACTTATCCTTACGTTCCTCTCCAAGCCATGAGGCAAGATGGAAGAAGACAAATCATACCAAGAGTTGATAAAACAAGTCACCTTAGGGCTGATTTCCAGGATGATGATAGCCCTCACAGGTGCCAAGCTCAGCATTTGTGGCATTGCAAAATCGTTTTGGGGAAGGAATCCATCGAGCCAGACAGGTACCACGCCGGTTGTGTACCGTATTATTCGGGTTGGTTAGAAGACAATAACATGGGTCAGCCGAGATTCGTTCAAGGTCACAGAATTATTGACGAGCATGCTGAGTATAATCAACTGCGCAAGAGAATTCGAGAGTGTGAATATGAGCATCGAGAAATACAAGAAGCCCATTAGAAATTGATCGAGGAAGTGGAAAGAAATGGCTGTCAGTGCCAACAATCAGTTAGGGTATTTGGAGCGGGGTCTAGTAGAGCTGGAAGGAAAGTTCATCAAAAGGATTGAAGATTGCCAAAACGCTGAAGGAAATGCAGGCGGACATATGGCCTGAGCTTACTTGCTGCTAGGACTACGCGAGTTGGTGGAGCTGTTCGAGGGAGACAAGACTGCCAAATCTAGGGAAGGTCCTTTGGGACCAAATAGTTAGGAACCCTTTATTTTACTTTAATGATGTAACAAGGCCAATGGCCACTAGTGACATTTACTTTCTGTTATTTAGAGTCGTTTGGATCCGTCTTATTTCTATCAATAAAATGAGGCATTTAGCATTATAAGCTCTCCAAAGTTATTTGTCGCTAGGCCTACCTCGGGCACAATGAGGCACCAAAGTTAGGACGTGATTTATATTCTCGCACAATGTGTTTAAATACTGCAATACTTTTTCCTCAGAACCCACACTAACTTGTTACCTTTTTTGTTTTTCTTTTATTTTTATTCCCCTCCCTAAAGGTTAGTTCGTGCATTCTGGCACCATCGGCATATTCCACAAGATCCAAGGGCCCTCCACCTCCTCCTCCTCCGAGTCCTATCCGGAACAAGAACAAAGGAAAAATGGAAAACAAAAGTGCTAGAAAGGAGATTGAAAGGGAGTAAACTTCTCAGGGTACCCCAATTGCTAAGGAAACTGCTGCTCATCTTGAACAAAAATTGCTGAAATTCCAGGAAGAGTTGGACCAAGTTCGGAACTTGGCAAGCCTATCATTCTCTCTTGCTGCTCCTGATGTCAACACCCAGAATCCCTCACCTCCACAAAACACCCCGCAACCACAAATACAACCAACTCACGTCCAAACCTGCAACACATGCAACAACTCTCCATTACTCATCCCCGAGCCACTGAACACCACAAATGACCATCTCCACAACACTCCTATTTACATGGATATTGTGCCCCATTACGCCTAACCCATCTCAAATGCACATGAGTCTGATGACAAGGACTCCCTCATCAGGAACTTAGTGGCAGAACTCAAGAAATTAACTAGCCGGGTCCAGGGTGTCGATGGTAGCAAAGGCATTGAGGGGCTGAACTATGAAGACTTATGCATTCAGCCAGATGTGGAACTTCCGGAGGGGTACAAACCACCTAAGTTCAAAATGTTCGATGGAACCAGAGATCCTAGATTCCACCTGAGGACCTATTGCAATAAGTTAGTTGGTGTTGGAAGAGACGAGAAAATCCGCATGAAACTCTTCATGAGGAGCTTGAAGGGAGATGCGCTATCCTGGTATATCAGTCAGGACCCCAGGAAATGGACGAGTTGGGTAGGCATGGCATTGGACTTTATGGATAGATTCTGTTTCAATTCGGAGAACGCACCGGATGTGTTCTACACACAGAAGTTGAAGAACAAGCCCACCGAAACATTCCGCGAGTATGCTACTCGTTGGAGGTCAGAAGCGGCAAAGGTCAGGCCAGCCCTGGAAGAAGAGCAAATGAATAGGTTCTTCGTCCGGGCTCAGGATCCCCAATATTACGAAAGGTTGATGCTGATCGAGGGTCAAAAGTTCTCTGATATCATCAAACTCGGAGAAAGAATCGAAGAGGGCATCAAGAATGGTATGGTAACAAATCTTGAAGCATTACAAGCCACCAATAAAGCTTTACAAACTGGTGGCGCGTCCAAGAAGAAAGATGTAAGTGCCGTAATGATCGCACAAGGAGCCAAAATACCAGACTTACCCATCACCTCCACTTACATATCAGCCTATCCCAAATTACCAAGCACCTGCACCCTCTTATCCATCTCCCGTTTACCAGTCCTCTCCACCTCTCACATATCAATCCACCTCACCCAGATACTCTCAACCAGCACCTGTTTACCATGCTTATAACGCTTAACCCTCTCACTATCAATCACCACCCACCCGTCAAAATTTTCCAAGACCCATACCAAATTTTGACCGTAAACCTCCCAGACAATACACAGCCATCGCAGAACCAATTGACCAGCTATATGAGAGACTCAAAGTTGCTGGTTACGTCACTCCTATTCCAGCCAAAGCTCCAAAAAATCCCTCCCAGTGGGTCAACCCCAACAAGACCTGTGCATATCACTCTGGCATGAAAGGACACACCCTTGACGAGTGTCGTTCGTTGAAAGATAAGATTCAGAACCTATTCGATAATAAGGTCATTATAGCAAAGGAGCCCCATCCTAATGTTCGTAACAACCCCCTGCCTGACCACAAAGGTGGAGACATTCATATGATCGAGATCGAGGATGATTGGGACCCCAAAGGGTCAATAGGTTTGATTGCTGAAGGGGATGAACCAAAGAAGCCGGCAGTTACCCTTAACCCAATTGTTGTGCAGAATCAGCCCTCCACGGGTGATGAAGTGAGTATGTCTATGCCTCTTGAATTTGAAGCACCTCCTTCTACAAAGGCGTCCGGGCCAATCGAAGTTGAATTCGGAGTTTCAAAGGCACCTACACCCTTTGAAGTTGATGTGTTACCACCAAGGGTGCCTATTCCGGTGGCAATGACTGACATGACACCATTCCACTCAAATGCCATACCATGGGATTACACTGCCGAAGTTAGGAGAAACAATTGTCGCGCAAGGAATGACTAGAACAGGGAGGGTCTACACCCCAGAGCACCTAGCTGAGTTCGGAAAGCAAGCCCCGGGATGTCCCATTGAGACAGGACCCGATGATCTTTGGAGGAAAATACAGGCTAAGGAGTACTCGTTCGCTGAACAGTTGAACAAAACACTGGAACAGATATCTATCCTGGCTCTTCTGCAAAGTTCAGACGCTCACAAGAATGCCTTAATGAAGATACTGAACGAAGCCTATGTGCCCAGCAATATAACCGGGGGTGAGATGGCGAATATGGTGGGGAAAGTGCTAGAGAGCCACAAAATAACCTTCCACGAAGATGAATTGCCGCCAGAGGGTTTGGGTCATAACAAGGCATTGCACATCACTGTACAATGCGAAGATTATTTCATCACCAGGGTTCTGATCGATGGGGGATCAAGCCTCAACATCTGTCCGCTTGTAACTCTCAAAACTTTGGGAAAAGGCCTACACGAGATCAGAGATGGGGCTATCAATGTTAAAGCCTTCAATGGATCCCAGAGATCTACTATTGGAGAAATCAGCATGTGCTTGCAAATGGGACCAACATGGTTCGACGTCGACTTCCAAGTGATAGACGTCCCGCCATCCTACAACTTGCTGTTAGGACGCCCCTGGATCCACGTTGCTGGAGCCATAGCATCGACCCTGCATCAGGCGGTAAAGTTTGAATGGAACCGCCAAGAGGTGATCATTCATGGTGATGGTAGTAACCCTATATATAGTCGCCAGACCATCCCGATGATTGGAGGCAAAAGGAAAATAGGCGGAGAGACATACCACCATATCGAAAGGGTCAACGCTGTAGACAAAGACAAGTGGTGGGACAACAAGATTGAAAGCATCCTGAATTGGTGTGGGTACGAGCCTGGAAAGGGGCTCGGTAAAAATCTTCAGGGGATCTAAGCCCATCAAACTGAAGAAGCATGGCACTACCTTTGGCTTAGGGTAAGATTATACTTGGAAAGAATTCCGGAACTGGTCGACACCATGGCGCGGCCCCTACTATCCATTGGAGTTTCCGATACCTAGCCTGGGGCAAACCTTCTAGGCAGCAGATACTAAGTATGGGTCCGAAGAAGATGAAACGTTGGCAGCCATGAAGAATTTGTTCCTAGAGGATGATGATATGGACTGTTGTGTTCTTTTTGAGGAGGAGGGGAAGGAAGGCCCTTCCATACAAGCTGTGAACAGAGGAGACTACCTCAGCAATTGGTCAATTAGGACCGTCAGGGCCCGAAAGGCTTCGGAGTAGCAAGGCTAAACAAAAGCACCATGCATCTCATTTTATTTTATTTTTACTAGTTGATTTTCTTTCCGCATTGTCTTTAATTTTGAAAAGAGCTCCGATGTTTCAAACAATTATGAATTTAATCAAAGCATTTTGGTTTATCATATATATCTTGCTTATTATTTTCTCTATCATTTACTCTATTTTATACAGCATTACTATTACTTATCCTGACGATGAACCAATAACACTGACTTGCAACGAAACAACGCAACAAAAGGACATAGACTCAGAAGAAGATGAAATACCGAAGAGGTCGTCAGAGAGGTTGAGAATTTTGAGAATAAACCTAACTCCAACCAGGAAGAAACTGAGGTCATTAATTTGGGGGATGCAGAGAATGTCAAAGAAACTCGCATCAGTGTTCACTTATCGCCATCAGAAAAGGAGGAATATGCAGAATTTTTTGAAAGAATATGAGGACATATTTGCCTGGTCGTATGATGACATGACTGGCCTCAGCACGGCCATTGTAGCTCATAAGTTTCCAACAGATCCAGCTTGTCCGCCAGTAAAACATCAGCTCAGGAAATTCAAACCCGACATGAGTTTGAAATCAAAGAAGAGGTTACTAAGCAAGTCAAGGCTAAGGTTCTCAAAGTGGTCAAGTATCCAACATGGTTAGCCAACATCGTGCCAGTACCAAAGAAGGACGGGAAGGTTAGAATCTGTGTCGACTACCAGGATCTCAACCGGGTCAGTCCCAAGGATGACTTCCCCTTGCCAAACATACACATTCTTATTGACAACTGCACTAAGCATGAGTTGCAATCTTTTGTTGATTGTTTCGCTGGGTATCATCAGATATGGATGGATGAGGAGGATGCATAGAAAATGGATTTCATCACGCCGTGGGGAATGTATTGCTACAAAATGATGTCATTTGGATTGAAGAATGCTGGCGCCACCTACATGAAAGCCATGACTACTATCTTTCACGACATGATACACAAGGATATCGAGGTATATGTGGACTATGTCATCGTCAAATCCAGATCTGAGAAAGTTCTTCAACAGACTGAGTAGGTATAACCTGAAACTGAATCCCGCCAAGTGTGCATTCGAGGTTCCTGCCGGAAAACTACTGGGTTTCATTGTGAGTCGTCGAGGAATAGAATTGGACCCATCAAAGGTCAAAGCCATCCAAGAATTGCCACCGCCAAAGAACAAGAAGGACGTGATGAGTTTCCTGGGGAGACTCAACTATATCAGCCGGTTCATAGCCCAGTCCACAGTCATTTGGGAACCAATCTTTAAAATGCTAAAGAAGGAAGCTACTACTAGATGGATCGACGATTGTCAGAAAGTATTTGACAAAATCAAGGAGTACTTGTCAACGCCACCAGTCTTGGTTCCGCCCGAGCCAGGAAGGCCCTTATTGCTTTATCTTGCAGTTTTGGATGGAGCATTCGGTTGTGTTCTGGGACAACATGATGAGACGGGAAGAAAGGAGCAGGCCATCTACTACCTCAATAAGAAGTTTACCCCATACAAGGCTCGGTACTCCTTATTAGAGCGCACCTATTGTGCTCTGACTTAGGTAGCTTAGAAATTGAGGCATTATTTATGTGCCTACACCACTTATCTCATATCCAGGATGGACCCGCTGAAGTATATTTTCCAGAAGCCCATGCC
>MU788388.1:20375-31380 GCA_026770625.1 Nicotiana glauca
ATGAAAACAATGTGCGAGACGGTCAAGATCAAACACAAGAACTCTACAGCCTACAGGCCTCAGATGAATGGAGCTGTAGAGGCGGCCAACAAGAATATCAAGAAGATACTAAGGAAGATGGTCGAAAGTCACAAACAATAGCATGAGAAGTTAGCATTTGCTTTGCTGGGATACCATACCACGGTCTGCATATCAACAGGGGCAACTCCCTACATGCTGGTTTATGGTACATAGGCGGTCACTCCAGCCGAGGTAGAAATTCCCTCCTTGAGGATCATACAAGAAGCAGAGTTGGACGACGCATAATGGGTAAAAGTTCGCTACGAGCAGTTATCCCTTATAAATGGGAAAAGGATGAATGCAGTTTGTCATGGTCAGTTGTATCAGAACAGAATGTCCAGAGCCTTCAACAAGAGAGTTAAGCCAAGGAAGCTTACACCGGGGCAGCTGGTATTGAAGAAGATATTCCCATATCAAGATGAAGCCAAGGGGAAGTTCTCTCCCAACTGACAAGGTCTGTACATGGTTCACCGGGTTCTAACTGGAAGAGCCTTTATTCTTGAAGAAATAGACGGAGAAGTCTGGCCAAAGCCAATCAACTCAGATGCAGTGAAACGATATTATGTGTAATCACTTATGATTTCTTTATGATGTAATTTGAACTACGCCTGAACTGATTCCCGTTTAAGAGGGGATACGTAGGCAGTCCTATGGGTTCGGTCACAATTTAATAAAATCTCATTTCCCCCTGTTATTGGAACTGGGGCAGAATTTTGAGGAGGACCCTCAAAATTCTGAAGTTGGTCTTCAGCCGCTCATCACCAAGGATGTCACCTCAGTAAACTGTGGCAGAATTTTGAGGAGGACCCTCAAAATTTCGAAGTCGATCTTGCATTCTTTCAGCGCAGCCGTTAGGAGTGCCAGCCTAGTAAACTGGGGCAGAATTTTGAGGAGGGCCCTCAAAATTCCGGAGCTAGAGAGGTTGCAATGCTTTGAACCGCGTTGCAGTCGTTGGTTCATCTAAACAATACTATTTTCTATACGTTATATTTGTTAAATCATGTATAACTATGATAGCTATTGTTTAGCAACGCTACCCCAATGACACGCAACGTCGGAAGCCACGGAAGAGTGAACTAACCTTTCCCCTTTACAAAACTCACAATTTTCTTTGGATGTAGGCACCCAAGTCACAAAGTTACCAAACATGTTACGCAATCGCATCGAACCATTGCGCCTATGCGCATTTGCTATCTGCACGCCATGGCCCAGCAGCCGTAATATCACGATCAGCTATCAACTAAGAATTTTTTTTTTCTTCTTACTATTCTCTTTATCTTATTGCATAAGGCTACCTTTTTTCCTTCCGAGACTAAGCGTTGTCTCCATCTGCATTTCCCCGCATTGCATAAGGCTACCTTTCTGCCTTCCGAGACTAAGCATTGTCTCCATCTGCATTTCCTGCATTGCATAAGGCTACCTTTCTGCCTTCTGAGACTAAGCGTTGTCTCCATCCACATTTCTTGCATTATCTGCATAAGGCTACCTTTCTGCCTTTCGAGACCAAGCGTTGTCTCCATCCGCATTTTCCTGCATTATCTGCATAAGGCTACCTTTCTGCCTTTCGAGACCAAGCGTTGTCTCCATCTGCATTTTCCTGCATTGGATAAGGCTACCTTTCTGCCTTCCGAGACTAAGCATTGTCTCCATCCACATTTCCTATATTGCATAAGGCTACCTTTCTGCCTTTAGAGACTAAGCGTTGTCTCCATCCGCATTTCCAATAATACGGTGCCAAGCTAGCACTTCTTGGACTTTTCAAAAATGGATATATATATATATATATATATATATATATATATATATATATATATATATATATATATATATAGAGAGAGAGAGAGAGAGAGAGGCCTTATGTCATCCCTTTCTTCACTTTTCCACATGCCACGACCAGAATAAGACCCCTAAACTTATCCTTAAGCCCTCCACAAGGGTTTCCAAGAATATTAACATCCCGGGTACGAAATCAAGAAGTGATAACACTAGAACGATCCCTATGACGTAAGTAGCGCTATATCGCCTCTCTTTTTCTTCGTACTTTGAGTTTTGAAAGGTACTTAATAGTTAAGAAAATGTCTAGTTTCTGTATTTAAGCTTTAAATATTAATGAAGGTTGATAAATTTGTTTCCTAATAGTTAGAACTCACGGGACGGTGATCGAAAGCCGTGAGTTCGAGTTATTCAACTTGTAGTTGACTGTTTTATGGGTTGTTTTGTATTTCTTTTAGGATGTCTATTTTACTGATGTTTTATGGAGTTTTAGAGGATAAAATGTGTGGAGAAATACCACATAATGAAGGAATTGTGGTCTGGTCATTCGTCGTTACATGTTTTTAGGTTGTTTGACACTACATTTGTTGTCGTTTTATGTATGAAGTAATTAGGGTGTGTGGGCTATTTTGTGATATATTTTTATGGAGATAAGGTTGGAAAATGATGAATACATGTTGTTATTATTGTGTTCTTGGTGTTGTTGGTATATGCAATTGGAGGAGTGCCTTGTTACAGGGGAGATACTGCCCAAATTTACGTAAACGAGCTACTAGTTTAAGTTGCGAACTTAGCCTTTACCCAGCATTGATTTTGAATCTTATTATACTGTAGTAGATTGAGTTGAGTTGTTTGAAGAATTTCTTGTAAGGTATTAAGGACTTAATAGAGTTAAGGTATGTTAAGGCTAAACATTTCCTTCATTTTGGCATGATCCAGTAACTACATGTATTTGATAACGAGACATAAAGAGACATTCATATTCCTAAATTTATGTACATTTTCCTAGTCTCATAAGTTACAGCATTCTCCCTTATCTGGAATTAATATTCAGTTTAATTTGGTCTTCTTTCAGCCAAGAGAATAGAGAGTCTATATATATTTATATACAGTATTACAGTATTTTCACCACCATCGACCTATAATCGATGGGTAGGCCACTATTGGGCAACCTCTGATCAGATGGTAAGTTATATATCAAGACTGTTGTGGCTGAGCACCTATGAGAAAGCCCATAATGACCGAGATAAAGATCCTAGTATGGTCGAGCACCTATGATAGAGCCTATTAAGGCAGAGAAGTTACACATACCGAGCCTTATAAGGCCAGAAAGCTATTTTACTTACTATATAGAGAGAGTTGCATTAGTATCAACAGGTAAGCATATCTTCAGATTATATTTGACTGCCAGTTACTTTCAGTTATTATATTATCAGTTCAGTTTCATCTTTAAGTTATTTTGTTTCCTTACATACTCGGTACATTATTTCGTACTGACGTCCTTTTTGTCGGGGACGCTGCATTTCATGCCTGCATGTCCTTATTGACAATTGGACAGACCCTCCCAGTAGACAGCCAAATATAAGCTTGGTTGATAAGCTCCAGTTCCTCAGAGTTACTAGGTCTAGACCTTGGAGTCCATTTTATATATATAGATTTGATGGATAAGTCAAGACCCTATCCCAACCATGGTACTGTTCAATTATCTCTAGAGGCTTGTAGACGAATCCTATATAATTTTGTGTATCATTAGATGTCTATGGCGTCTTTGTCGGCCTGCATATATATGTATATCAGCTTTTGGGTATGTTTACCCCAAGGATGGGAGAGGCGTTATTTTTAGACAATTCAAAATATGGCCTCATCGGCCTAAGTTGGGGTTTACCCCTTCAGAGTTCACAGTTATAGAGTAGTACGCTCGGGTCAAGTATGGCACCAGGTGCCGGCCAGGCCTCTTTAGGTTTGGGGCGTGACAAGCAACCTGAGCCTAGGTTTATAGGCCCATTTGAGGTGTTAAGGCGAGTTGGGAGTTTGCTTATGAGCTTGCTCTACCTCCTAGCCTGCCAGGGGTTCATCCGATTTTTCACGTGTCTATGCTCCGGAGGTATCACGCCGACTTGTCACATGTGTTCAACTTTAGCACTATTCAGCTAGATGAGAGTTTGGGTTATGAGGAGGAGCCAATTGCCATTGTTGCTAGACAGGATCGCCAGTTAAGATCTATAAGTATTTCCACGGCAAAGGTCCAGTAGAGGGGCCAACCAGTTGAGGAGGCGTCCTGGGAGTCCGAGAAGGACATACGGAGTAGATATTCACACTTATTTAGCACTTCAGGTATGAATCTAAACCCGTTCAAGGACGAATGTTGTCACACCTCCTTTTTCGCTATTACTCCCCATGAAGGGTATAATAAAAGGAGTTTTTCCAATTAAAGGACAATTGAAACGGGATTCGTTTATTAAGAGATTCAGAGTCGCCACTTGGGAGATTTATGGTGTCCCAAGTCACCGGTTTGAATCCCGAATCGAGGAAAGGGTTTGACTCTGTATTACAGTCGCGAACTAGAAATCCNTGTTGCTAGACAGGATCGCCAGTTAAGATCTATAAGTATTTCCACGGCAAAGGTCCAGTAGAGGGGCCAACCAGTTGAGGAGGCGTCCTGGGAGTCCGAGAAGGACATACGGAGTAGATATTCACACTTATTTAGCACTTCAGGTATGAATCTAAACCCGTTCAAGGACGAATGTTGTCACACCTCCTTTTTCGCTATTACTCCCCATGAAGGGTATAATAAAAGGAGTTTTTCCAATTAAAGGACAATTGAAACGGGATTCGTTTATTAAGAGATTCAGAGTCGCCACTTGGGAGATTTATGGTGTCCCAAGTCACCGGTTTGAATCTCGAATTGAGGAAAGGGTTTGATCTGTATTACAGTCGCGAACCAGAAATCCGAGTAAGGAATTCTGTTAACCCGGGAGAAGGGGTTAGGCACTCCCAAGTTCCGTGGTTCTAGCACAGTCGTTCAACTGCTATATTTGGCTAAAATCTTATTTTTATACATGTTAAACCTATAGTGCGATTTTAGAATTATTTACCTCTTTTAGTCGATTATTAAGAAAGTGAATGTCGTTTAAGAACGTATTTTTGGACCACGTCACATGAAATGCACCCGAATCCTCGACACATTCTTATTAGACGTTTTGGGATTTGGATTTGGGATGCATGAAATGCACGCCCGTATTTAAGAAGGTAAGATTATTAAAGAACACGCCTAAAGCGACTAACGTGTTATTAACTTTGCGGGAGGCCGTGAAAATTCACTAAACGGCACGTCCCGAATTCTAAGTATTTCAAATACATAATTAAAGAGCGCCACGCAATTTGTTATTTTATTTGGCACTGTGCACCTCAAATTATTTTAACTTAAAGGTCTCTAAACTAATTCGTGAGGGCCATGAGTAAGCACTTGTTCATTATTGTAAAAATTGCACGAGGTGCCCTATTTGGGCGCCCCTTTTTAACATGTAGCCGCTTTGTCTTTTTGTTTGCATCCGTGCCCACTTTTTAAAAAAGTTCAGCTTCCCTTTATAACTAAGAAACTTCAGTTCTAGAGCTGAAGTTACCGGGTTACTAAACAAAAACTTCAGCTCTAGAGCTGAAGTTTTTATTTTATAACTAGAGCTGAAGTTTCCGGGTTACTAAACAAAAACTTCAGCTCTAGAGCTGAAGTTTTTATTTTATAACTAGAGCTGAAGTTTCCGGGTTACTAAACAAATACTTCAGCTCTAGAGCTGGAGTTTTTATTTTATAACTAGGAAACTTCAACTCTAGCTGAAGTTTTTTATTTTATAACTGGCAAACTTCAGCTCTAGAGCTGAAGTTTTTATTTTATAACTTGAAAACTTCAGCTCTAGAGCTGAAGTTTCCGGGTTACTAAACAAAAACTTCATCTCTAAAGCTGAAGTTTTTATTTTATAACTGGCAAATTTCAGCTCTAGAGATGAAGTTTTCTAGTTACAACATAGAAACTTCATCTCTAGAGCTGAAGTTTCCTAGTTACAACATAGAAATTTCAGCTCTAGAGCTGAAGTTTTCCGGTTACAAAGACAAAAACTTCAGCTCTGGCAAACTTCAGCTCTAGAGCTGAAGTTTTCCGATTACTAAATAAAAACTTATAATATAAAACTTCAGCTCTAGAGCTGAAGTTCGCGAGTTACAAAACAAAAACTTCAGCTCTAGAGCTAAACTTCAGGTCCGGCTACTAAAATACTGAAGTTATGTGAAAAAGCGGGTACGCTTGCAAATTTTTTTTACAAAGCGGGCACAAGTTAAAATGTGGCACAAAAAGCGGGTATAGATGCAAATGCCCCTTCATTATTGAAGAAATGGGCTAGTTAGTTAATAAAGAAATGGTCCATCGGTAGAATACTTCTTACTAGGCACGTATCCATAAAGCCCAAATATAATGCAAGCTTTTTGCACTCGTAACCAAACCCAACCTTTAACCCAATTTAGCAATACATGGTCCATGATAAAGTTCTTTAACAGATAACTACTACTATATTATAGTGAATCTAGACAAAATACACTATAACCATGAAATCAACATAATATGAACCGATATAATTTAAAAGAAAATCTTGAAACATGGAATTTGACTACAAATATCAAAAGGCATCTAAAGTCCAAAACAGAGAACTATATACTTAATCAAAACATAGATATCATTCCGACTTAAACAGTAGAATTAATCATTCGAGCATTTACAAATAATCTGAACTATATTAATTTAAATGTCAACTCAATATAGATTTGCAACCCAGTAGCTATTTCTTTTACGCCAACCTTCAACTCAACAAAAATTCTAAAAGAAAATTCCAATCCAGAAGAAGAGAAGCAGAATTTGTGTCAAGTCCAACAAAATAGAAGTAGGAGTAATCGAAAGTACCTGTCAACCCAAAATTTCTGAATAACAGTTGAAGAACCAACAAATACACGAATTCTAGTTATGTAAAATCGATGAGGACCAACAGCAACAAACGAAAACCTCAAACGGAACCACAACTTGAACCTCCGGATCGACCTCAATGGAAAAACTTTCTAACTCGAACGGGTCTGCCCTGTTTTGGACAATAAACTCTGCGATCAAACACCCAATTCAAATCCAACCCATTTCGAAAGCCACGGCCAAATGTACATCTAGAATTTCATTATATTTTCGAGTTTAATATCAGGTTTGGAGTTAAGACCAACTAAATTATCTTCCTCAATATTGATGAACTAATATGAAATCAGAGAAGTGAAAATAAGAAGTAAAAGCTAGCAACCCCGAATCCCCTGTTCTATTTTCGTCACCCCCTTTTACTCCCGATCGTTCACTGTTGTTGCCCTCCCGTTGCGCCTGTGTGCGTGCGTGATTTCAGGCTGGTTTCCGGTAAGTTGAAGGAGAAGAAAGGGGTCAGCTCGAAATTAAGGGGGTCTGGTTGTTGATGGAGTGTGGAAGCTGATGGGTTTTTGTTTTTTTTTGTTTTTTGAGGTGGGGTGTATGAGGAAGACCAAAATACAAGGGGGAGGTCTCGTGTGTAAAGTTGTGTTGCTCCCTATCTTCAGGCATTAATTTATAGGTAGAATCTAGGTTTAGGTTATTATTTTTGTGTATTTGCCAATTAGTCCCTAGGTCCTTTTGTGTTAAGTCATTAGGGTCTTTTTATTTATTTTTTGGTCCTAAATAAAAGTCTAGAAGGGTCCCTAGACTACACAGTGCCTTTTAAAATAACATAAAAATACTACACCATGCCAAAACTAATCCTAATTAACTAAACTAAACATTAAACTATTTTTGTATTTTTAAAATTATATAGAGATAAAAATAAGGTATTACTTTTTGTATTTATTTATTTATTTAAAATTTATGAAAATACATAAACTAAAATATTTTGTAATTTTTATTTCTGGTAATAAAATAAAGTAAAAGAGTTAAAAGAGTTGAAATAGCTATACTAGGCCTAAACTAAATATTTACGGGCTAAAATACAGGAAATCTTGGGGAGGGTCAAAAATCACATGTCTACAAATGTTTGTTTAAGAGGTGGAGAATATAATAACCCGATATAAAGTTTTGATTTCTAGAACCTCGTTCCCTAAATAAGACTTCATGTACATGCTATTACTATTTTATGACTTGCGGGATGGTTAGTTTGGGATTTGGAAGGGTTCGGGTTGAAATCAAAACACTTGGTTCCTTAAGGTTGGCTTAAAAGTCCAAGTTTGACTTTGGCCAATATTTTGAGTAAACGACCTAGAAATTGGGATTTAACGGTTCTAATAGGTTCGTATGATGATTTCGGACTTGGCCATATGTCTAGATCAGGTTTTGGATGACCCGGGAGCGTTTCGGCGCCTAATACTGAAATTTGGTTCTTGAAGGTTTTAGAAGTTCTTTAAAATTGGTTTGGAGAGGGTTATGGAGATATCGAGGTCGAAACGGAATTTTGAGACCGAGAATAGTTTTGTAATGTCATATAAGACTTGCACGCAAAATTTGGGGTCATTATGAGTAGTTTAAGTACGTGTCGGCGCACTGGAAGAAAATTGAAGAACTTGAAGTTCATAAGTTTGACTCAATTGGTTTTGGGGTATGATTCTTAGTTGTAATGTTGTTTCGGGTGTTCCGAGAGTTCTAGCGAGTCCGTTTTATGATTCCAGACTTGTGGGTACGTTCGGGCAGGGCCCTGGGGGCCTCGAGTGACAATCGAACGCGGCTCGAACCAAGTTAGAAACTTGGAGCAAGAGCTGAAGCTCCTCATTTTTGTCATAATCGCACCTGCGCTTGGCCGGCCGCAGGTGCGAGCTCACAGGCGAGCCATGAGCTGCAGAAGTCGAAATGCGAAGGAAGCCCAGGCAACGCAGGTGCAGAGAAATTTACGCACCTGTGAGACTGTAGGTGCGAGCACTGTGGTCGCAAGAGCGAAATGGACTCGCAGATGCGGCTTCTTGTGTCTGTAGATGTGGAGCCCATCTAGGTGAGGAAAAGGCACACCTGCGAAGGTCTTACCACAGGTGCGGGACCGTAGGTGCAGGACCGCAGGTGTAGGACCGTATATGCGGCCAATGCACTGTAGGTGCAAAATTCGTTGGGCAGTGAGGGTTCATTTAATATGAACTTAGGCCATTTTTATCACATTTTCTTCCACACTTGGGCGATTAGAGAGCTTTTAAGGAGGGGATATCGACCTAGCTTTGTGAGATAAGTAATTTCTACTTAATGTGAGTTTAATACATAGATTGTGGTTAGATTTTAATATAAAAATTGGTAGAAATCATGGGTTTAGATGAAAAATCAAGGGTTTAATAAAAATGGAATTTTACCACGAAAATAGCTATAGAACTTAGTGAAAATCATATATCTATGTTCCTGAGGTTATGGATAACAACTTTCTTCAAAAATTTCCGGAATCCGGGCATGTGGGCCTGGGGTGAGTTTTAGGAATCTTACAATTTAGGTTGAGTAATCACTTAAATAGTTAGAATATAAACTTTTGAACATATATTGATAAGTTTTAACACTATTTGAATAGTTTTGGATCGTTCGACTCTGATTTGAGAGTTTGAGTGCATTCTTGAATTTGGAAGTAGGCTTTGAGATGAGGTAAGTCTCTTTTCTAACCTTGTAACAGGGAATTTATCCAATAGGTGAACTTAATTAATATGTGTTATTATTTTTGGGGGGCTACGTACGCATGAGGTGACGAGAGTACGTATGTAGCTACTATTCATGTTTATGTTCGGGTAGTTTTAAGTTTACACCATACTTGTGGACACCGTTACTTGATTATATTTGTTAATTGTTTCAAATCGAACTAAGTTGAGGATTTAAAAGCTTCAAGTTGAATTATCTTTATTTTGAAAAGAATCAAGAAAGGGTTATGATTTATCGATAAATTAATATTTAATCGCGTCGCAAGTATGATCCGCGAGTGGTGTAATTCCTTCTACTACTCTCATGGGAGTGGGTCGATCACCTTGGCAGATTAATAGATGCATCAATAGTTCACGTTGATCGACCCTCGGCAGAGTACAGTTTATATTTATGTTGGATCGGGTCGAAAGTCCTCGACGGAGTTTTGTGTGTGATAATAGAACTGCCCTTTTTATAATTGGTATAACTTCAATGTTTGAGAGATCATTTGTTTTAAACGAGGGAAGTAATTTGGGTTCTTAAATGTGGTGAAGCATTGTTTAGTTGTTTCCTATTCTGAATTTTATTGTTATCTCTACAAATCATGCTTAATTAGAACTTCATATTATTATATTGTTCGCCCTAGTAAGTATCGGAGTCGACCCCTCGTTATCACACCTCTATTTTACACCCTCGTTGTCACACCTCCTTTTTACACTCAAGGGTATATGGGAGTTTTTTCAATTAAAGTGACATTAATCGAGATGGAATTATTTTATTTTATTTCTTCAGAGTTGCCACTTGGGATAATTTATGGTGTCCCAAGTCACCGGTTTATTTTTAAATCCCAAATTGAGGAAATCTTCGACTTTATTTAAAAATATGCGAACCAGAAATTCTAGATAAGCAATTCTGTTAATCCGAGAGAAGGTGTTAGGCATTCACGAGTTTCGTGGTTCTAGCATGGTCGCTTAGCGATTTATGCTTGGCTTAAATTGTTTAACTACTCATTTTTTGGACGTATGTGCATTTATATTTTACCACTTTTAATTTCTTTATTATTCTTAATTAAAGAATTGAGTTACGCGTACGCATACTCTTTTCCTTTGGCGCGTCAAAAATCATATCATGCGAACGTGTCCACAATTAATAACTGTAACGACCCGACCGGTCGTTTTGAGCTCTAGCACATCATTCAGCAGTTGTAAGTCATGAATAGTTTCATTTCAGGTATATTGACTTGTGCGTATGGTCAGAGTTGAATTTCGAGAATTTCGGAGTCAAATCGGAAAGAAAATTTTCAATGCGGTAGCCTTAAGTTGAAGAAAATGGCTAAGATTGGAATTTTGAGTAAACGACCTCGGAATCGAGATCTGAAAGTTCCAGCAGGTTCGTATGATGATTTTGGACTTGGGAATATGTCCGGATTTAGTTTTGGATAACCCGTGAGCATTTCGGCGTATATTGTGGAAGTTAGTATTTTTGAAGAATTTC
>MU788389.1:8383-86945 GCA_026770625.1 Nicotiana glauca
GGCGCGTAGCCCGATCCATAGGTACCCTGCGCTCACTGGGGGTGTGTACAGACTCCGGAGGGGCTCCTACAGCCCAAGCGCTATAATATTGCGGCGTGCAGTCCGATCCACATAACATATCACTGCGGCGTGCAGTCCGATCCATATAATATGCTAATGCGGCGTGCAGTCCGATCCATGCAATATACTACTGCGTCCTGCAGTCCGATCCATGCGATATACCACTGCGGTGTGCAGTCCGATCCATGTATGTATATGCATATGCACACATAACACTCGAGGCCTGAAAGCCTCTTTATATCACTCTTCATGCCCTCACATATGGCCCTCGGCCTCAATCAGTCCAAAAAAGTCAAAAGCCCCTCAGGCATCAGTAAAGCAATAATACTCATCTCAAAGAATAGTTCAAATATCAGTTAAAACTCCAAGTTTGAGAAAAATATAGCTGATTTCATGACACAGTGTAAATCACATGGACCGAGTTCAAACAATACTTCAAATAGTGAGGAAAAAAGTGATGATAGTTCACAAAGAGTTCAAATAATCGGCAATAAGCCCCAAGTATGGCAATGAGCCCAAGTTATAATGATAACAACAAATCATTTGCAAATACACGGTAAAAACCAACAACCGGGACAGACCAAGTCACGATCCCCAACGGGGCTCTACCCCACGCTCAGGTCCAGCGTGCAAGTCACCACAATACAACACTAAGATGTGCAAATCTGGGATTTCAAACCCTGAGGATATCATTCCCAAGTATTACTCACCTCGAACCAGTGGAATTCCTCGCTCGCGATGCCTTTGCCCCTCAAATTGGCCTCCACACGCGTCGAATCTAACCAAAACCAGAGCGAATACGTTATAATATGCAAATGGGACATTACCCAATCGAAAAATATCGAAATTCACGAAATTTGCAAAACCCGAGCCCCGAGCCCACGTCTCAAAAAATTATAAAATTCACATTTCCGGAATCTTTGTCTCGCTACGAGTCCGTTCATACCAAGAACACCCAAATCGGACCACAAATGGCCCCCTCAAATCCCAAATTTAGAATTTTTACTTCAAGCCCTAATTTCTTACAATTTGGCTATATTTTCATGAATTTCAAGGATGATTCTTCAATAAAATCATATATTTAACTCATAAAACTTACCTCCCAATCGATTCCCAGTCGAAATCCTCTTAATCCCTCGTCAAAAGCTCCCAAGATGACCAAAAATGGTGAAAGAAATGAGCTTGGTCGCTGATGAAATAACCCTTAAAACAATTCTGTCCGCCCAGCTCTCCCTCTATGCGATCGCAACACTACTAATGCGATCGTATAGCACAAATTCAAACCTCCCAAAAATCCTCTTATGCGATCGCATGACAAGCTCTATGATCGCATCGCACAGTCACCTCCTTCTATGCGATCGCACAACCATCTCCGCGTTCGCATAGAACAAACGTTGCCAGGGACCCCAGGTCCAAATTGCACTATACGATCGCAACCCCCAGAATGCGAATGCACTGACCAAAATTCCACACCTATGTGATCGCACAGCCCTTTACGTGATCGCATAGAGCCAATTTGTGACCCCTCCAAAACCTTCTATGCGATCGCATGAAGTCCTCCGCAATCGCATAGAACAAAAGTTCTCTGCAATTTTTCTGCTGCATTTTCCAACTCAAAAATTCCCGTTAGCCATCCGAAATCATCCCGAGTCCCTCGGGGCCTCAACCAAAAGCACAGACATGATCTAACACTTCATTCAACTTGCTCTAATTATCAAAATGCTAACGTCAACATCAAAATCCTCAATTATGATCAAATCAAAACCTAAATTTTCTTAAAACTTCCGAATTGCATATTCGATCAAAAACCCGACCAAACAATGTCCGAATGACCTGAAAATTTGCAGACATATCCAAAATCACCTAACGAAGCTACTGCAACTCTCGGAATTCCATTCCGAACCTCGGATCAAAATCTCACCTATCAACCGGAATTCGCCAAAATTCAAACTTCGCCAAAATAAGCTAACTTCTTCACCGGACCTCCAAAATTACTTCTGATTGCGCTCCTAAGCCTTAAATCATCACCCGGAGCTAACCAAATCATCGGAATTCAATTCCGAGCGCTCTAACTCACAAGTCAACATTAGGTTGACTTTTCCAATTTAAGTTTTCTTAAAAGAGACTAAGTGTCTCATTTTTTATCAAAATTACTCCAATTAAATTCTAACGCACTCAATACCGATAATGAAACATAAAGCAATACAATAAGGGGGAAACGGGGTGGTAACTCACGTGATGGCGGGCCGGGTCGTCACACCTTCATACTTGGTTTAAATCTTTAATCATAAAAAACTCCTTTCCTGCTCATCCAAGCTCGCGACATACTTGTCAACACCAAGCTGCAACTTTGGTCTTCACTTCAAATTCCATACTACTCACTACACCCAATGTGCCAATATATGATAGTACATGCTTTTCATTATAACTTCGGAACCATTAACAGGTTAACACTTCATCATATGAAAACTTTTCACTTAACTCACTTCAGGATATCCATAGTATCACATAGGTAAATTCTCAAAACTGTAGAATATGTAAATCTCTAAGTAGTGGTCTAAGCCACCATAGCCCTTCCAAAATCTGCTTCCACACAACAAGCCATAACAGTAGAATGCCTCTGAATAACATCAATTATGGCGGCTGACAAGCCTGATACGTACCGGCACAATTACTTGCATAACTTGATCACGCTGAAGGAAACTGATCACTAACACCAATATGCCAATTCCAACTGTGGCCAATCAATCTACCCTTTTCCAATTTATCCTGGTTTGCCTTAGAGATAACACTAACTCCATCTAACAGATAAAATACTCCATTTGCACTCATCTCTAGTGGCTTTGAATCACGAGACCATGCTGTCTCAAATCCCATGAACCATTTCGTACCTCCCAATCGCCACATAGCAAGTCAAAACATCATAGAACATTCTGTGCCTCTTCCCATAGACTGCTACCAAGCTTGGTTCTTAACCGTACCTATAGGCTCGAAACCATTAGGCACCACACTTGACCTCTTTGAATCCCCTAGGACTATTGCTGAGAGCCACCCGCTCTGACTTGGCCCTGAATATAATTAAATCCACAAGTCTTCCATTACATGAATACCTTCTTGGCGAAGGACCCGCCGAATCACTTCCCTGGGAACTTGCATCTATAAAAGGCAAAACCCTGAATCTTTCCCCAAGTCTGAACATGGGCCAATAAGGCCAACAATAGCCCACCTTTAATACTTCCTTTGCTTAAATTACCACTTATGGTCATTTCCGTAGCTGAAATAGCCCATCGATATGCTAATAGTCAAAAATCTCGCATGTGGTTAACCATGCAACCCAACCATAAGCGGTGGGACTCTCCTACTTAGCATGAAGCCATTAGTTCACAAACCAGGAACTTATCCGTCCTCTTTATCTCTTCTTGACATAACCTTGCGCAATCAACCGCAAAAGTTCTCAAAATCTTTTTGTAAAACACCTTCTTATATTTTGACTCATCAATCATATTTGCACAAGCGATCCCTTTTCTATATAACCGATAGAATTCTTCGCAGAAGCCTTGCCAACCACGCGACCGCTAACCTGCTCACTTGGGTAACCCACCTATAAAAGCTCTCCCCGACATCTTCTAACGCTGCTGCACGGGGTACAATCACTACGACATCAATAACCCATCCTGAGTCTGAGCTCACTCTCCAACTGCACAAGTTCATTTACCCCCCATGGACATTATTTAAATGTGCGGCAATATCCTTCTAATTCAAAGTTATGTTGCATCCTTCTTCACTTAAGCGGCTCCTTTCCGTTATATTAAATCTCTTGCCGTACAAGAATCCCTACTTCAAATTAGATCTTTAGACCCCGATAACCAAGCACTAATATTCTCAAATTGCTCCAAACTCCCCTTAAGGTACGTGGTCATCCCACTGCAAAGCCCATATGCAACTTCGCTACTCTCCCACTTTGGCGGAACTCATCCCCTTAATTGACTGCTCGACATTCGCTCTATATACTTGGCCTTTTTAGATTTTTTTTGAACACTGCCTGATGCTTCCCACATTTCCTTCCTCGTCCTTTGATATTCAGTGGGTGTCTTAAATAGAAATCTATCTTTGTGGCACTTGAACCCATAATTGCTGCTAACTTTAAACCTTTCCGAAGGTCATCTTTATCGAACCGTCAACATTAGAAATACTGATTCAATCCTAAACCACCACACCCTGCGATATCTGACAGTTTTATTTCCAATACTATTTCACAATATCTTGCCCCAAAGGCGAATTGTAGCAGATCATAACACCGACAAACTTAGTATGTTCAATTAGGACCGCGACACCCCATCATAGAAGAAAGCTCCACCACGCTTGAAAATACCAAGCCTCATTACTTCCACCAGCCCACATCCGACTATCCTTAGTTTGATTACCTTTCCCCTGCTGGGAATAAATTACTGAACCTCTTGACTATGCACTGAGTAAACCTCCCTTCAAGTCATTCACTATCTCGACACGTGGGCAAATATCCTCCCATTATATCCCTACTGCGGAACAGTCATTCATAGGCATCATGGCAACTTGTGCCTAGTCTCAAAGCCCTCAAAACTACTATTACTGAGCTGAAACATTAAAATATCCTTCCATAAGGCGACGATAATAATCCAGTCAACTACACTGGGAAAAACATCCCGTACCACATCCGTAGTACCATTATGATTCTTCAATTCTCAATTTATAACAAGCACTTTGCATCGCATAAGATTGAGTAGGAAAGAAATAAAGGAATAAGCCTCAAAGGAATAAAATCGCACGATGAGGAATCAAGAAGGGAAGTACTCTTAACAGTCCTACAACCTCCCGAGGATAAGTACAGACGTCTCCGTACCGATCTGTGAGACTCTACTGGACTTGCTCATGACTCGTGAGACCCTAGGAGCCTAGTGCTCTGATACCATATTGTCAGGACCCAAAATCCACTAAGGGTCGTGGTGGCGCCGGACACCGCTGTCAGGCAAGCCAACCAAGAATGCATAATCAAATTCCAGTTTTTAGTAATTGCGAAAATCATTTTTCTTATACATTGAATATTAAACAATAAAAATGTTACGGAAAAAAATGAACGTCAAGTCAATAAAGGACTTAATACTGAATAATCCAAAAGCATGAGCATCTACCGATAGGGAAATAAAATACAACATCCGTCCGAAATATAGTGGATAGGAAATAAATACAATATACCGAAAGGGACTACACTAGCTGCAGGTCGCCTCGAATAATGCAACTCTCCTAGTCCCAGAATCATCCGTGCTGCTATGCCTAATAGGCTGGTAGAGGTACATATACCTGTGCAACAAAAATGCACAGAAGTGTAGTATGAGTACGTAAACAACGTGTACTCAATGAGTATCCCGCCTAATCTCGAAGAAGTAGAGCCGAGATGGTCAACTTCGACACTTACTAGGGGTCAATTAACAATATACTAACCATGTGAGAAAATCATGGATTTATATAGCAGTTCTAATTCACGAAGCCAGAAAACAGGTAAACACCTTCAACAAATAATCAAGGATTTTCAAGGTTTACTCTTTATTATCTTATCAATTTATATCAAGCCACGAAGGGCAATTTCACGTTTAAAATTCTCAAGCGGCAAATCACATCGAGGCAACGGTCCAATCCAACAGAAATATAAACTTTGCACTGCCGAGGGTCGAATGGCCCAAACCATAGATGCATCTATTTAATCTACCGAGACGTACGGCCCGTTCCATAAATAAACACATACCGTGCTTGCAAATCATGCATACGACGCAGATACACATAGGGATACATGATCAATCGGTCAATTAAGAACTTATCGGGGAATATTTATCCAATTAAAAACAATTCTCCTTTAACAAATTTTAAGAAATGAAGTTTAATCCTTTTAGAAATTCACTTACTAATTCAATGTGATTTAAGCAATTCAAGCTATCAATGGGTTCATAAATAATCCAAGATAACATGCTTTTGGGTCCTACCTACCCGAATAATAGCATAATAGTAGCTACGCACGGACTCTCGTCACCTCGTGCGTACGTAGCCCCCAAAAATAGGAGCACACAATCAATTATTTCACCTATGGAGACAATTCCCTCTTACAAGGTTAGAAAGGAGATTCACCTCGCTCCGAAGATCCAAACCGGTATTCCACGCCCTTCTGAAGACTCTAATTGATGCATCACGCTCCAAACCTAGCCAATGGTTTCGCAAACCATTAATATATGCTCTAATATTAATTACAATCTAATTTATAGCAATTTCTAAATCCCATCGAAAATTTGACCAGAACGTCCTCGAGTCCACGTGCCCAGAATCCAAAAATTTTCGAAGGTAAAGGTTACCCATGACCTTAGGAACTCAAATATATAATTTTCTCTAAATTCCATACCCAAAATAGTGGCTAAATTCCAAGAATATAATTTCTAGGTCTTCCTACCAAAACCCCAAATTTTCAACATAATTCATGCTTAAATCCATACATAATTGATGTATTTAACTCATAATAGAGGGAGATAACTTACCTTATCATTGATGATGAAAACCCTTTCTTAAAGCTCCCCAAAAATCGCCCAAGCCATGAAAAATATGAGAGAAATGGCCAAATATCCGATTTTAAAACAACCATTCTGCCCCATCTATTTCACACCTGCGGCCCGTTGACCGCTTCTGCGATTTCCAGGTGCGGCTCCTCTACTGCATCTGCGATCCTTCCTAGGCCGCCTCATTCCGCTTCTGCGAGCCCTCTACTGCAGATGCAGTTCCGCTTCTGCGGCTCCTCGACCGCATCTACAGCCCCCTTCACTTTGGTCCAAACCACAGCTGCGGCTCCGCACCTACGACCTATTTTCGCAGGTGCGATTATGACAGCAACCAGCAACCTTCATCCTTCCAAAAATCCCATTTTTGATCCGTTAACCACCCGGAATCCACCCGAGGCCCCCGGGACCTCAACCAAACCTACCAACCAATCCCAAAATATATTACGGACTTGCTCAAAGCCTCAAATAATATCAAACATCGCTAAAACCATGAATTATACCCCGATTCAAGCTTTATGATCTTCGAAATTTCGAACTTCTATTTCCGATGTTTAAACATATCAAATCACATCCGATTGACCTCAAATTTTGCGCACAAGTCATATTTGACATTATGGACCTACTCCAGCTTTCGGAATCAGATTCCAACCCCAATATCAAAAAGTTCACTTCCGGTCAAACTTCTTAAAAACCTCCAAATTTCTATCTTTAGCCAAATGGCTCCAAAATGACCTACGGGCCTCCGAATTCACTTCTGATCGCGCCCCAACTCCAGAATCACCATACAGAACTATTCGCAGTCTTGGAATCCCAAACGGACATTGTTAATACTGAAATGCACTTCAAGCTAAACTTATGAAATTTCTTCTAAAATGCTAACTTCCACAATAGGAGCCAAAACGCTCCTGGGTTGTCTGGAACCCGAACCGGGCATACGCCCAAGTCCTAAATCATCATACGAACCTACTGAAACCTTCAATTCTTTATTCCAAGGTCGTTTACTCAAAATTCCAGTCCTAGTTCATTCTTTCAACCTTAAGCTTCTAAAACAAGAACTCTCTATCTAAATCGACTCTGAACTTCCCAAAGCTTAATTCTGACCACGTGTACAAGTTATAATACTTCAAATGAAGTGGCTCATGGTCTCAGACTGCTAAACGGAACACTAGAACTCAAAACAACAGGTTGGATCGTTACAGTTAATATATTATTTGTTAACCAAGGAGGCTGAGAAAGAGAAAGCGAACGAAATGGCATTTCTTGTCAATGGGGTTAAGGTACATTTTGGGTTATTAGATTTTGCTCGTGTAAGTGGATTAAAATGTACCGGTGATGTACAGCTTTGTAATGAAGCTATGCAAAAGAATAATCCTTCTATTGCTAAGTACATTATGAATTACCCTTTTGTATCTAAAGAACACCTTGTGGATTGTTTTCTTACTAAAACATTTGAGTCTGAGGAAGATGCTATTAAGATAGCAGTGCTATTTGTTGTAAATTCATTCCTCTTTTCTATTAAGAACACCAAACTGGTTGATAGGAAGTACTTGGACTTAGTTTACATGGGTGATTACAATAGATATACATGGGGAATAGATGTATATGAGGAAATTGTGAGATCAAAGTCAGGTATTTTAGATAAGCAGCGATAGCGTTACTGGATTTCAAGATTCCCTTATGCTATTCAGATATGGTTCTATGAATGTTTTAAATATTTACATAGTTTTGTTGCTAGTCGATGTGAAAATACATCTCCAGCAATTCTTCGATGGAGTATTACACAGCAGCTGAAATTTGAAGAGTTAAATGATAAGCTATATGGCTTACCTTCTGAGAAGGTAAATTAAATTCCCTTTTGTTTTGTCAGGTATTAAGAGTTAGTTTTGCTATATATAATTTTTTTTACTAATATTTAGTAAAATATATGTTTATGTAGTTAAATTTAAAGAATATGTCTCTTGAGTATGAGATTGCGGATACTGTTGATGAGAAACAAGTTAGTTCAGATGATGATTTTATTGATCATCCGCCTGAGACTTTAAAAAGACAATGCAAAATGATAATTAATGTTAATTCGAAAAGGAAGCAGATACCTTCTAATGTTTTGGGGAAGAAGGGGAAAAATGGTGTTAGTTTGAAGAATTAGAGGAAAACTGCTAATGAGACATCAAAAATAAAAAGTATCGGTGTTAATGATTTGGAGAAACATATGATGGATGATGTCTGTAATAGTGATACAAATGGAAACTTGAAGAAATATACTAATGTTACGGCAACAAATAATGACCTTGTTGATTCTACATCTGGAAAAGGAAAACACAAAAATGAAACTGGAAATGATTTGGAGAAAAATGTGGTGGAGAATATTCATAACCAACATCGAAGTATAGGTAAATCCTCTATTGAGTCACCAACTAAAAATAGTGAGTGGTATGTTTAGTTTAAGATTTTGCAAGATGGCCAAGATGAATTGAATAAAGAAGTATCATCATTGAAGAAGGAATACAAGGAAGAACTCGTAGTTTTAAAAAATTATCTTGCTGAGAAATTTGTTGAGGTGTTCAATGCAATTAATTCAATAAAGAAGAGTACGCTAGAGGTATAGTAGTACTTACTCATTGTTTTATTTTCTTTTTTAGTTGTTTTATATCTTATATCATTTCATTTGAACTATTTGCTGCAGCATGACCAAAATGGAGATATGAAAAAAGATGTACAAGGTGATAGTGATCGGAAGCAGGATGCAGTCAATAAAAACATACAAGGTATATTATAATTTGTAATTCTAGATGTCATTTTAGTCTTTTAATCGCACACGTTAGTCTGTATTATGTTGTTGGATACGTTGTTATAATTAAATGGGCTCCTGGGGGGGGCTTTGTATGAATCAAACTTAGTTTTATAGTTGAGTGACTGTTGGAGTTTTCAGATATGGTGCAATTGCATTTGTAAGTAAATGGTCGCATGTGTTAGCACGTAGATACGGCCAACTGATCATAGAAGTGGAAATGGCAAGAAATGATTTGGTTCGCAGGTGCGCAAGGCTGGGGCTAGGTGGGCACCTGCGGAAGCGTTGTGTTCTGTAAAAGCGGATGTTTGGGGGCTGGTGTGCGATCTGGCCTTGGTTGCCTAATCCTCAAAATTTTAAATACAGAATATGGACTATAGTTAGTCTTTGCTCCTAAGTCTGGTATTGAAATATAAAGTTGTATATTAAAAAAAATTATTTATATTTTTTCTGACATATTAATGTATATTTTATGTAGCATCTGGTTTTAATGATGTTGGATTTCAAGATGAAGATGAATGGTTAAAGATGTGTGATATAGAGGCTCATAAATTAACAGTTGAGGATTTTAAACAAACAAGAAATGAAGATGTTCCAGCTTCAGACGTTTATAAAAAATCATCAACTAAGATGATTCCAGATCATGAAATTGAGATGACTGACGCTCAAATTGATTGTCAGATACATAAAATAACTTCCGAGTTTGTTAATAAGTCTATAGGCGTTGCTCCTATTCCGAAATACTCAACACATGAAGAGGCTGTTACTTCTTCCTTTGCAATTCAGTCAAGTTTTGAAGGTGCCAAAGTTTATGAGATTTTGGACGACTCTCCTAAAGAAGATGCAACAAGAATGAAAAAACCTCTTGTACCACGTGTTATTGTGAAAGGGGATCACCCGTTTAAAATATCAATTACTGAAGAAATTCCTGTATCAATTACAGATGACTTCAATAAGTTTGTTCAATCAAAGTTAATCAAAACTCGCAGGTAACTTTATATATATCTGACTTATGTTTTCATTGAGTTTCTTTGTAATTATAGTTTGGACTATTCTATTTATATCTTCATTAAATATTTACAGGAAAAAAGGTTATGAGGAGAATGATGATATCTGGATGAAGAGTTTGATCTTGGAATTGAATTTATAGCTAAGTAGACATGGTTTTTTGAACTTCATTATTCTGATATAGGTATCAATGAAACGGTATGTGAACATACATTACTTTTTTATTTTATTTTTGTAAAAATATATGTATGCATATTCAATTGATGTTTGTTTTCTTTTTGTAGCATATTGATGTTATATTCTATTACCTCCGGAAGAAAGCAAAATATGAAAACATAAGGATGACAGCTACCGACAACTATTTCAAAACTACTATTCAACAAGTGTACAGTAGATCAAATATGGATATCATGAGTGTAAAAAATTAGATTTTTGAATTGACAGAGATGTTAAGAGAGTATGTACTTGGGTTGAGCATTCTTTGTAACACCAATTGGCTTTTTGTGGATTATGTTCTTATGCCAATCAATATAAAAAGATGCATGGCATTGGGTGTTGGGTGTTTTATCTTTGCATGATGGGTGTATATATTTATATGAATCGATAAGATGCTCAAGAAATGATGTTGTAGTTCATAAAGCTTTGAACTCATTTGCTGTAATGATACCATTGTTGCTCAACACAACGACAATTTATAAGCAAAGAAATGACATTGCAATGGACAAACCATATTATTTGGAAAAACAGGATCTAAGTGATCCATTTCCTATTATTTCAGTTGATAACTTGCCTCAACGGGAAAAAGCGTAAGTGTTTTCCTATGTTTAAATTTTTGTGACGACCCGACCCGTCGTCTCATGAGTTACCGCTCCATTTTCCCCATTTTTAGCTTCTTTATGCTTCATTATCCGTATCTTATGTGATCGAGTAGGTTTGGAGTTCTTTTATAAGAAATGAGACGCTTAGTCTCTTTTAAGAAGGCTTAAGTTGGAAAAGTTAACCGGATGTTGACTTATTGTCGACGCCCCTTTTTCCTCACGGAATCTGGTTCACGACATTTGAGAAGACAACTCTTTTTCCACTTTGGGAATTGGGTTTTTTTGAGAGTTTGGAGAGTCGCTACCTAATGATTATAGTGCATTAGGACACTTTTAGAAAACAATTAAAGATGAAAACCAGAGTTTTGGGTAAGGGCTTGAAATTATCCCGAGGGGAATGTGTTAGGCACCCCTCAAGATCCACTAGTGTGGTTCCCGACCATGCTATAATTGTGACTTTAGATGCAAATGTAAACAAACAAGTACAAGAAGCACAAAAGGTTGAAAGAAGTGCTGAATTTTTTTAGAAAAGGAGCAGTTCTTTTTGTAAAAAAAAATGTGCAAATAGAGGAAAAGGTAAAGTACTTAGTGCAAATAATCCGAAAATCATGTGAGAAGCAGAAAATGCAATATCTTTCAAGATTCAGAAAAAATTGTTAAACTAATAATTAAAAAAAAAGAGAAAGCGGGTCCTAGGTTAATAAATTACATGGATCATTCGCACAACACTAGTACTCAATTGTACGCGGAGTGTTATCATGTAATCATCATCTCCATGTCTACCCTTCCTACCCAGTTAAGGTATTAAAGCGTGGAACGGTATCGTTTACTTATCGCATGCTACTACCCGTCCCAATCCTATCAGTCTCAGGGTATTAGGACTTCTAATCCTAGAGGGAAAAGAAAGGGATGGTGGCCTTTATGGAGTTTAAAGGATAAAATTCTAGATCGACATTCAAAACAAGTATCAAATAAAAAGGTAGAACAAACAAGCAAACAAGGCTCAAATTAACCCCAAAATTCAAACAATCATTTAGTTTAGCATGCCTTGACAAATACTGATTTGGTCTAAAATTTAAATTAAGCAGCGATCGGATTGGTTCAACACATATATTTAGACAGAAAGTCTACATTAGGCAACTCGGATACAGTTATTAGGGACTGACCCAATTCATTAGTTAGCCAACCCTTTGTCTATGTGTTGAAATAAAACTAGGCGTAGGATCTATCAATTTCAGGAAAAGATGCAAAGAGTTACCAGTAGTTTCAGAAAAGATGCAAGTTGATTTTAGAGAAAAAAAAAGTTATCAGTTTTGACAAAGAGAAAAGATGCAAGCTGATTTTAGAAAAAGAATTACCAATTGTTTCAGGAAAGATGCAGACCGACAAAAAGGTTTACAAGCTTCATGAAAGTGCAGAGTGATTATGAGAAAGGGTTTACCAATTTTAGTAAAGACAGATACGAGTTTCAGTGATTGGTTCTGTTTTAGAAACGAATGAGGCTATTAAGGACGAGATTTCCTATAGGCATGCTTTCTGTACGTTTGCTGATTTTAACACCATTTCATGACATTAATAGGAGTCTTATACACACGATGTCTATATGCAACTTTGTTATTAAGCCTATAAATGGTTTGCCTAGTGACATTTGTGTATGCAAAAATGCAAGAGCCTATAGACATGATCTCTATATGTGTAATTACAGAAACATGAGTGTTAAATCCTATAAGCATTCTTTCTAGGTGATTTTGTGGTAAAGTTAAGTGTTAAATCCTATAGGCATGGTCTCTTTGTGATTGAATCAGTATTAAAGACCCTATAGGCAGGATTTCTAGTTTGATAAAAAATTAAATCCTAAGTCATGATTTCTACCCCTTGGATGCAAGAAAAGTAAAGACCCCTCCCATACCCTTTTACTATAATCCCCGAGTTTCATACAAAATTATTACAAACCAATGAATCAAACTGGAAATTAAAAGATACATCAAAAGCTAACAGCTAGATCCGAGTAGCCTAATTCAACCTTAATGTCCGGTAACATGCGATTGATGGGATTCGGATTTCCAAAGCCTTCTCTTTATTCAAGGTATTTCGAAGTTCCAAGGAATCTCAGGGATTCCAGGCATTGCTTACACCCAGGATACCATTAGCATTAAAATAGTGCCGTGTGGAAGAGCCATCTCTCAGGCATCCAAGTTCAAAAGGAGCTCAGGGGACCCAAAGCATGGCTTTCAAGAGAGAGGCTGACCTTATAGCTAAGAGTAAGTGCAAAGTGAAAGGGGATTGGAGAGCCATGACATGTGGTGGTCATACCTAGCCACAAGGTAGGCTGGCACACCCCTGACCACTTGTTTGGTTGAACAAGTTAGGAGGAGACCTTTTGAAGGTCAGACTAAAGTCTGGACAGTGATTAGGACACTATCAGACTCAAATCCAAGGCTCAGACACATAGAGGGGTAAAAGGAATGGGACTTGATTGAGTTTGGGATTCAAAGAATCCAGTTCAGGATCATAGACAACAATATTGGTGTGTTGTTATGCCCTGAAACACAACTCACACATAAAGGGTAAAGGGTAAGGGAATTCATAAAGTATCAAATTCATGACAAACAACTGATTTAAATACATAATTTAAATACTGAACTATAAAGGAAAGGGGAAACATGTGACAATATGCTAGACACAAATGGGCAGAATTAAACACATTGTTGTTAAGGCATGTAAACTAATTAAGACATACTAGTATAGAAGCAAAAGAGCGCAGAAGAAAGTAAACAAAGTCCACAGTAGTGCAAGTACCAGAAAGAAAGAGTTTAAGTGAGAATGAATTATGAACTCAGATTGTGTTCTGTGTTTTCTCTCAAAGAAAAGGGAGGAGAGTCTTTATAGCTTTGAAAACGTGTAGGGAAATAAGGTAACAAGAACAAGTCTAACACAAATATGGCATGGATACAAATCAGAATCAAATTAGTATAAGATTCCCCTTCAATCAGGGGATTTTTATTCTAACGGATGCTAATAGGTTTTAAATAAGGAAAGGGAGAATGAACCTTGTAAATAGAATGGTTGTTTCCATAAAATAAGAAGTAAGGTAATATAATGGGCAATTAAGTCTAAGTACAGGGTGTAAAATTATTTTTGGAAAGATTCAGGGAGGCCAATCAAAGGAAAAGAATCAATTACCCCTTAACAGGCGAGTAAAAATCAGAATTTTACTAAGAAAAGTTTTTTTGTGAAAATTACTCACAAGTTATAGAAAGAACTCAAAATATATATACATGAATGCACAAGTAATAGGCACGTGAAGCTAAGTTGTGGCAAAGTAATAGCATGTAGCAGTAACTAAAAGGCATAATAGTCAACTTTCAGTGCTTAACAATAGAGAAAAGTTTCAGAAGCATGCAAAGAACTCAGAACCAAAAAAAAATAGTCAAGAGAATGGAAGCACACTGCAATTTCAACGAACGAGTTGCACAAACAAAAAGAGATTGAATAGTCCCCAAAGAAACCAGGGTTTTCGAAAATCAAACGAGTTTAGAGGAGATGAGCAATCAAATAAACAAAACTGCTTTAGAATCCCGGATAAGCCCCAAAATTAGGGTTTTCACTCATGCTAAATTAGATATAGGAGAGGGTAAATCAAGTGAATAACAAACAGAAACTCAAACAAGATCCCAAAATTAGGGCTTTTAACATGCTAATTCAGATAAAAATAAGGTGAATCAAACAACCACTAACAAACAGACCAGGAAACTCAAACAAAATCCCCAAGAAAATTAGGGTTTTCAACATGCGAGTTCAGATAGAAGATAATACAAACAAACACAGTAAAAACATGTCGAGATTAAGAGAAGAGATGTTCGAGACAAAATAACATGAAACCCTAGTTGAGGAAAATAGAGTTTCTGAAAGCAAACATTAAAGAATCTTTGAGAAAAATACATAGAAGGTTCACACACACATAGATCCAGAACAGATCTAAAATAAATCGAAGGAACCTCAGACATTAGGGTTTCGTAAAAAACCCAAGAGACGAGATAGGCTTTGGAAACCATTGATCTGAGCAGAGAAGTTGAAGATCGAACTCGAATGGCCATGGCTGGCCGAACAGAGGTTGAAGATGACCAGAGAACAGCCATCAATCAAAGCTTGGTCGAGATAGTTTCAAGATCCCGTCATAGGACCTTAGAGATGAGACCATAGAACCCATGGGAGGCCGGTGTAGGGCTCCGATGAGTCTGGGGAGCCATGGATTAGGTTTTCGATGGGAGGCGACAACTAGGGTTTTGAGAGAGCTCGAGAGACGAGAGCGTTTGAGGGCGGCGGATTGGGAAAATGAGATAGGGTTAGGCGGTTGTGTGAATTAAAAAGGTAAGAAGTAACGGTGGTCGTTGATCTAAATGATTAACGACCGAGATTTAAAAGGGATATGGGTTGGGTTGGTTCAACATGTACTGGGTCGGGTAGGCATGTTAATTGGTCTGGGTAATTGGGTTTTAAATTGGGGCTGAAATGGGGTGCCAAACTGGCTATAATTGAAATGCAATAAAGGCCAAATCGTAAATAGCCAATTTTCTCCTTTTTAATTTTATATAAAAATAGTAATACTGATTCTAAAAACAAATTAAACGTACTGGATAAATAAGTATTATATAAATATTAATTAAAAAATGCTAAGATTCATTTTATAAACATAAAATGTCTTAAATCACAAGATATGCTATAATTGCAATTATATGCAATTTAGCTTTAAAATACCAAACAAATTTGTAAAAAATATGCAAAAATTACTTTAATCATATTTAGGTGTAAATATGAAAATAAAATGAATTATTCACCAAAATGATAATTTTGGGAATAATTATTGGATTTTTTGTGTAAAAATAGGCAATAAATTGGTTTAAAAAATCATTAAAAATGTAAAAACTCTTGGATGTGCTTATATATGCACCAATATGCTATTTTGGAAATATTTGGGTATAAAAATACTTTGGGAAAAATTGGGTATCAACAGCTGCCCCTCTTTACCCGGAAAGGATGAAAGAGTTGTCGGGTAAAGATATGATGGCCAATTTTGACCGGAAGCGGTGGTTTTGAAAAGAGTTTGACTGAGCTCTGGTTTATGAGCTGCCTACATATCCCTGGTTTTACATGCCGATGGAGATTTGAAAGGACGGACATGATGCTTGGGGGAAGCAAGAGGTGTTTTGAAGTTGATCGGTTGCGAGAACTGGAACGAGGTCGCTCCTGCTGAGACGGCCATTGCTAGGTGGTGTACCTGCAAGTGAGAAATATAGGCGTATATTGTGCGTAAACTTAAACATGATGCAAGTTCCCATTGGACCATGAATGCTGTCCTTGGACTTTTAGGATGACGTCCTCAAACCGTGATGTCCTGGGCCATGAAGCGCTAAAATCAAAGGATTCGCAGGCTATGAAATGATGTTCTCGGTCTATGATAATGGTGCCTCCGAACCATGATGCCTTTGAATAATGATGTGCAAGATGATGCCTCCAAACGATGATGCCTTTGCACAGTTGCACGATATTTCAGCCCATGGAATGCAAGATTTGGCGGTATTTCAGCCGATGCAAAAGCATAAATGGCGATATTTCAGGTGACAGAAATTTAAATAAACAGGCAGCTGATGTGAAAAGTAAAAATGTTGATATTTTAGCCAACCGAAAATGAAAATACAGTAGTTTGGCGAGATTTTAGCCGATTGTAAGACGTAAATAAAAGTGGCGATATTTCAGCCATGCAAGATGTAGGTAAAGGTGGCGATATTTCAGCCATGCAAGAGAGATAAGGTGGAAAAATTTCAGCCATGCAAGTAGAGGTAGATCTCAACCTCGGAAGGCAGAAAAGTAGCCTTATGCAGATAATGCAGGATGGAGACAACATTTAGTCTCGAAAAGCAGAAAGGTAGCCTTATGCAATGCAGAAAATGCAAATGGAGACAATGCTTAGTCTCGGAAGGCAGAAAGGTAGCCTTATACAATGCAGGATAATGCAGATTGAGATAACGCTTAGTCTCGGAAGGCAAAAAGGTAGCCTTATACAATTCAGATAATGCAGATGGAGACAACGCTTAGTCTCGGAAGGCAGAAAGGTAGACTTATGCAATAAGATAAAAGCAAATAGTAAGAAAAAATTCTTAGCTGATAGTTGATCGTGATATTGCGACTGCTGGGACCATTACGTGTAGATAGCAAATGCGAATATGCGCGATAGTTCAATGCGATTGCGTAACATGTTTGGTAACTTTGTGACTTGGGTGCCTGCATCCAAAGAAAATCGTGAGTTTTGTAAAGGGGAAAGGTTAGTTCATTTTCCGTTGGCTTCCGGTGTTGCGTGTCATTGGGGTAGCGTTGCTAAACATCAGCAATCATAGTTATGCATGATTTAACAAATATAACGTAAGTAGAAAATAGTTTTGTTTAGATGAACCAACGACTGCAACGCGGTTCAAAGCACTACAACCTCTCTTGCTCCGGAATTTTGAGGGTCCTCCTCAAAATTCTGCCCCAATTTACTGGGCTTGCACTTTGATGGCTGCGCTGAACGAATGCAAGATCGACTTTAAAATTTTGAGGGTCTTCCTCAAAATTCTGCCCCAGTTTACTGAGGTGACATCCTTGGCAATGAGCGGCTTAAGACCGTCTTTGGAATTTTGAGGGTCCTCCTCAAAATTCTTCCCAGTTCCAATAATAGGGGAGATGAGATTTTTATTTAATTGTGACCGAACCCATAGGGCTGCCTACGTATCCCCTCTTAAACGGGAATCAGGTCAGGCGTAGTTCAAATTACATCATGAAGAGAAAGCATATGATTACACATAGTTTCGTTTCACTGCGTCTGAATTTATTGGCTTTGGCCAGACTTCTCCATCCATTTTTGTGAGGATAAGTGCTCCTCCAGTTAAAACCCGGTGAACCATGTACGAAACTTGCTAGTTGGGAGAGAATTTACCCTTGGCTTCATATTGATGTGGGAATATCTTCTTCAACACCAAATGCCTCGGTGTAAACTTCCTTTGCTTGACTCTTTTGTTAAAGGCTTTGGAAATTCTGTTCTGATACAACTGACCGTGGCAAACTGCATTCATCATTTTTCCATCTATAAGGGCTAACTGCTCGTAGCGACCTTTTACCCATTCTGCGTCGTCCAACTCTGCTTCTTGTATGATCCTCAAGGAAGGAATTTCTACCTCGGCGGGAATGACCATCTCTGTACCATAAACTAGCATGTAGGGAGTTGCTCCGGTTGATGTGCGGACCATGGTACGGTATACCAAGAAGGCAAATGCTAGTTTCTCATGCCATTATTTGTGACTTTTGACCATCTTCCTTAGTATCTTCTTGATATTCTTATTGGCTGCCTCTACAGCTCTATTCATCTGAGGCCTGTAGGTTGTAGAGTTCTTGTGTTTGATCTTGAATGCCTCACACATTGCTTTCATCAAGTCACTGTTGAGATTGGAACCATTGTTAGTGATGATTGATTTTGGCGCCTCGAATCGGCAAACAATACGATCACGGATGAAATCTACAACAACTTTTTTATTCACTGCTTTGTAAGACGCTGCCTCAACCCATTTAGTAAAATAATCAATTGCCACCATGATAAATCTGTGCCTATTTGATGCGGCAGGCTCGATAGGTCCGATGATATCCATTCCCCAGGCGCCGAATGGCCATGGTGAGCTTGTTGCAGTAAGCTCATTTGGAGGCACCTTTATCATATCTGCATATATCTGATAGCGATGGCACTTGCGAACGTACTGGATACAGTCTATTTCCATAGTCATCCAAAAATAACCTGCTCGGAGTATCTTTTTTGCTAAAACAAAACCATTCATGTGTGGCCCGCAGGTCCCTACGTGCACTTCGTCCAATAGTCTGGTTGCTTCTTTTGCTTCGACACACCTTAACAAACCCAAATCGGGAGTCCTCCTATACAGGATTCCCCAACTGTGAAATATAATTATTGGATAATCTCCGAAGTGTGCATTTCTGAGTGGCATTGGCAAGTTCTGGATACTTCCTTGTTGTCAAGTACCTTCTGATGTCGTGGAACCATGGTTTTTCGTCTGCTTCTTCCTCAACGTGAGCATAATAAGCCGGCTGATCATAAATCCTTACTGGGATGGGATTAATGAAATTTGCATCTGGATGCTGGATCATGGATGATAAAGTGGCTAATGCATCAGTGAATTCATTCTGAATCCTGGGGACATGCTGAAATTCCGTGTTTATGAATCTTTTCTTCAACTCCTGTATGTGATGCAAATAGGGAAGTATCTTGGAGTTTTTGGTGGCCCATTCTCCTCGAACTTGATGTATGAGCAGGTCTGAGTCCCCGATCACTAGCAGCTCTTGAATGTTCATGTCAATGGCCATCTTGAGTCCCAGGATGCAAGCTTCGTATTCAGCCATGTTTTTTGTGCAAGGGAACCTAAGCTTGGCGGATACCGGGTAATGCTGGCCGGTTCCTGATACTAGGACTGCCCCTATGCCGACTCCTTTGAAATTTGTGGCTCCGTCGAAAAACAACCTCCAACCATCGTAGGATTCTGCAATATCTTCTCCTACAAACAATACTTCCTCGTCAGGAAAATACGTTTTCAGTGATTCGTATTCTCCTTCAATGGGATTCTCGGCAAGGTGATCTACTATGGCTTGTCCCTTGACTGCTTTCTGAGTCACGTAAACAATGTCGAACTCACTCAACAAGATTTGCCACTTGGCGAGCTTGCCATTGGGCATGAGCTTCTGGAAAATATATTTTAGCGGGTCCATCCTGGATATGAGATAGGTAGTGTAGGCACAGAAATAATGCGTTAATTTTTGAGCTACCCAAGTCAGAGCACAACAGGTGCGCTCTAATAAAGAATACCGAGCCTCGTATAGGGTGAACTTCTTGCTCGGATAATAGATGGCTTGCTCCTTTCTCCCTATTTCATCATGTTGTCCCAGGACACAACCGAATGCTCTATCTAATACCGCAAGGTAAAGTAATAGAGGTCTTCCTGGCTTGGGAGGAACCAAGACTGACGGTGTTGATAGGTATTCCTTGATTCTGTCAAAGGCTTTCTGACAATCATCAGTCCATCTAGTAGCAGCATCTTTCTTTAGCATTTTAAAGATGGGTTCACAAATGACTGTGGACTGAGCTATGAACTGGCTGATATAGTTGAGTCTCCCCAGGAAACTCATCACGTCCTTCTTGTTCGTTGTCGGTGGCAATTTTTGAATGGCTTTGACCTTTGATGGGTCCAATTCTATCCCTCGACGGCTTATGATGAAACCCAGTAGTTTTCTGGCAGGAACCCCGAATGCACACTTGGCGGGATTCAGTTTTAGCTTATACCTTCTCAGTCTGTTAAAGAACATTCTCAGGTCTTCCATATGATCAGTGGATTTCTTGGATTTGACAATTACGTCATCCACATATACCTTGATCTCCTTGTGTATCATGTCGTGGAAGATAGTAGTCATGGCTCTCATGTATATGGCGCCAGCATTCTTTAACCCGAACGACATCATTTTGTAACAATACATTCCCCATGGCGTGATGAAAGCCGTTTTCTCTACATCTTCCTTATCCATCCATATCTGATGATACCCGGTGAAACAATCAACGAAAGACTGCAACTCATCCTTGGCGCAGTTGTCGATAAGAATGTGTATGTTTGGCAAAGGGGAAGTCATCTTTGCGACTGGCCCGGTTAAGATCCCGGTAGTTGACACAGATTCTAACCTTCCCGTCCTTCTTTGGTACCGTCACGATGCTGGCTAACCATGTTGGATACTCTACCACCCTGAGAACGTTGGCTTTGACTTGCTTAGTAACCTCTTCTTTGACTTTCAAACTCATGTCGGGCTTGAATTTCCTGAGCTTCTGCTTACCGGCGGACAGGATGGATTTGTTGGCAGTTTGTGAGCTACAACGGCAATGCTGAGACCAGTCATATCATCATACGACCAAGAAAATATGTCCTCATATTCTTTTAAAAATTTCGCATATTCTTTCTTCTCTGATGGCGACAAGTGAACAATGATGCGAGTTTCTTTGACATTCTCTGTATCTCCCAAATTAATGACTTCAGTTTCTTCCAGGTTGGACTTAGGTCTATTCTCAAAATTCTCAACCTCTCTGACGACTTCTTCAGGTATTTCATCTTCTTCTGAGTCTATGTCCTTTTGTTACGTTGTTTCGTTGCAAGTTACAGTCGTTGGTTCATCGTCAAGATAAGTAATAGTAATGTTGTATAAAATAGAGTAAATGATAGAGAAAATAATAAGCGAGATATATATGATAAACTAAAATGCTTTGATTAAATTCAAAATTGTTTGAAACATCGGAGCTCTTTTCGAACTTAAAGACAATATGGAAAGAAAATCAACTAGTAAAGTAAACTAAAAATGCAATGCATGCTACTTTTGTTTAGCCTTGCTTCCCTGAAGCCCTCCAGGCTCTGACGGTCCTAGTTGACCAATTGGTGAGGTGGTCTCCCCTGCTTACGGCCTGTATAGAAGGGCCTTCCTCCCCTTCCTCCTAAAAAAGAACACAGCAGTCTATGTCATCATCCTCCAGGAACAAATTCTTCATAGCTTCCAACGCTTCATCTTCTTCTGACCCATATATAGTATCTGCTGGCCGGAAGGTTTACTCCAAGCTTGGTATCGGAAACTCCAATTGATAGTAGGGGCCGCGCCATGGTGGCGACCAGTTCTGGAATTCTTTCCAAGTATAATCATACCGTAAGCCAAAGGTAGTGCCATGCTTCTTCAGTTTGATGGGCTTAGTGATCCCCTGAAGATTTTTACCGAGTCCCTTTCCAGGATGGTACCCACACCAATTCAGGATACTTTCGATCTTGTTGTCCCACCACTTGTCCTTGTCTACAGCGTTGACCCTTTCGATGCGGTGGTATGTCTCTCCACCTATTTTCTTTCTGCCCCCGATCATTGGGATGGTCTGGCGACTATATATGGGGTTACTACCATCGCCGTGAATGATCACTTCTTGGTGATTCCATTCGAACTTTACCGCCTGATGCAGGGTCGATGCTACGGTTCCGGCAGCGTGGATCCAGGGGCGTCCTAACAGCAAGTTGTAGGATGCCGGGACGTCTATCACTTGGAAGTCAACGTCGAACCATGTTGTCCCCATTTGCAAGCAAAGGCTGATTTCTCCAATAGAAGATCTGTGGGACCCGTCGAAGGCTTTTACATTGATAGCCCCGTCTTTGATCTCGTGTAGGCCTTTCCCCAAAGTTCTAAGAGTTACAAGTAGACAGATGTTGAGGCTCGATCCCCCATCGATCAGAACCCTGGTGATGAAATAATATTCGCATTGCACGGTGATGTCCAGTGCCTTGTTATGACTCAAACCTTCTGGCGGAAACTAATCTTCATATAAGGTTATTTTGTGGCTCTCCAGCACTTGCCCTACCATATTTGCCATCTCAACCCCGGTTATATTGCTGGGCACATAAGCTTCGCTCAGTATCTTCATTAAGGCATTCTTGTGAGCGTCTAAACTTTGCAGAAGAGCTTGAATAGATATCTGTGCCGGTGTTTTGTTCAACTATTCAGCGACCAAGTATTCCTTAGCCTATATTTTCCTCCAAAGATCGTCGGGTCCTGTCTCAATGGGACGTCCCGGGGCTTGCTTACCGGACTCAGCTAGGTGCTCTGGGGTGTAGACCCTCCCTATTCTACTCATTCCTTGTACGGCAATCGTTTCTCCTGTCTTTGTCTTTCCTTTCCTCCTAGCTTCGGCAGTGTAATCCCATGGTATGGAATTTGAGCGGAATGGTGTCATGTTAGTCATTTCCACAGGAATAGGCACCCTTGGTGGTAACACAACAACTTTAAAGGGTGTAAGTGCCTTTGGAACTCCAAATTCAACTTCGATTGGCTCGGATGCCTTCGCAGAAGGAGGCACTTCAAGTTCAAAAGGTATAGAAATATTTACTTCATCATCCCTGGAGGGCTAATTCTACACGACAATTAGGTTAAGGGTAACCTCTGGCTTCTTTGGTTCATAACCTTCGGCAATCAAACCTATCGTCCCTTTAGAGTCCCAATCATCCTCGATCTCGATCATATGGATGTCTCCACCTTTGTGGTCAGGCAAGGGGTTATTACGAACATTAGGAGCAGGCTCCTTTGCTATAATGACTTTATTATAGATTAGGGTCTGAATCTTGTCTTTCAATGAACGACATTCGTCAAGGGTGTGTCCTTTCATGCCGGAGTGATACACACAGGTCTTGTTGGGGTTGACCCACTGGGAGGGATTTTCTAGAGCTTTGGCTGGGATAGGAGTGACGTAACCACTAGCTTTGAGTCTCTTATATAGGTGGTCAATTGGTTCAGCGATAGCTGTGTATTGTTTGGGAGGTTTACGGTCAAAATTTGGTCTGGGTTTTAGAAACTTTTGACGGGTGGGTGGTGATTGGTAGTGAGAGGGTTGAGCATTATAAGCTTGGTAAACAGGTGCTGGTTGAGAGTATCTGGGCAAGGTGGGTTGATATGTGAGAGGTGGAGAGGACTGGTAAATAGGAGGTGGATAGGAGGGTGCGGGTGCTTGGTAATTTTGGATAGGCTGATATGTAAGTGTGGTATTTTGGTGGTGATTTGGCTCCCTGTGCGACCATCACGGCACTTACATCTTTCTTCTTGGTCGCGCCACCAGTTTGTAAAGCCTTATTGGTGGCTTGCAATGCTTCAAGATTTGTAACCATACCATTCCTGATGCCCTCTTCGATTATTTCTCCGAGGTTGATGACATCAGAGAACTTTTGACCCTCGATCAACATCAACCTCTCGTAATATTGAGGATCCTGAGCCCAGACGAAGATTCTATTCATTTGCTCTTCTTCTAGGGCCAGCCTGACCTTTGTAGCTTCTGACCTCCAATAAGTAGCATACTCGCAGAATGTTTCAATGGGTTTCTTCTTCAAATTCTGTATGTAGAATACATCTGGTGCGTTCTCTGTATTAAAACGGAACCTATCTATGACGTTTGATGCCATTCCTACCCAATTCGTCCATTTATTAGGGTCTTGACTGATGTACCAGGATAGTGCATCTCCCTTTAAGCTCCTCATGAAGAGCTTCATACGGATCTTCTCATCTCTTACGACCCCCACTAGCTTATTGCAATAGGTCCTCAGGTGGACTCTGGGATCTCCAGTTCCATCAAACATTTCGAACTTGAGAGGTTTGTACCCCTCCGGAAGTTCAACATCTGGTTAAATGCATAAGTCCTCGTAATTCAATCCTTCAATGCCTTTGTTACCTTCCACGCCCTGAACTCGACTGGTTAATTTCTCGAGCTCTACCGCTAAGTTCCTGATGAGGGATTCCTTGTCATCAGACTCAGGTACATTGAGATTGGTTGGGTGTAGTGGGGTACAATATCCACGTAAATAGGAGTGTTGTGGAGATGGTCATTTGTGGTGTTCAGTGGCTCGGGAATGAGTAGTGGGGTGTTATTTGGAGTGTGGCATGTGTTGTAGTGTTGGGTATGAGTGGCTTATATATGTGGTTACGGGGTGTTTTGTGGAGGTGCGGGATTTTAGGTGTTAACATCAGGAGCGGTGAGGGAAAATGATAGGTTCGCCAAATTTCGAACCTGATCCAGTTCTTCTTGGAATTTCAATAGCTTTTGTTCCAGTCGTGCAGTAGTTTCCTTAGCAAACCGGGGTACCCCGAGGAATCTCAATCTCCTTTCTGGCACTTGTATCTCCCATTTTGACTTTGTTCTTATTCCGGACATGACTCGAAGGAGGAGAAGGTGGAGGGCCCTTGGATCTTGTGGAGTATGCTGATGGTGCCAGAATGCACGAACTAACCTTTGGGGAGGGGAGTAAAAATAAAAGAAAAAACAAAAGAGGTAACAAGTTAGTGCGGGTTCTGAGAGAAAAGTAGTGCAGTATTTAAACACATTATCCGAGAATATAAATTGCTTCCTAATTTTGTTACCTCGTTGTGACCGAGGTAGGCCTAGCGACAAATAGTTTCAGAGAACTTATAATGCTAAATGCCTCATTTTATTGATAAAAATAAGACGAATCCAAAACGACTCTAAATAACAAAAAATAAATGTCATTAGTGGTCATTGGCCTTATTACATCATTAAGGCAAAATAAAGGACTCCTAACTACTTGGTCCCAGAAGGACCTTCCGCAGGTTAAATGTTCTCATTTATCAAATCCCCCAGCTTGCGTAGATTCTCCAGTAGAAATGCTTTTGCTAGGTTCTCTCCTTCGTTTCCCTCGGCATTCTGGCAGTCGGTGACTCTCTTTCTCACCTTTCCTTCCAATTCCAGCAGACTATATTCCAGATACTCTAGCTTTTCACTAGCCTTGGTGACCCTCTCTTTCCATTCATTGATTTGGTCACTTGATGGGAGATTTCTCCACCAGGTTAGCAAGAGTGATGGTATATTGACCATGCCGAAGTCGGGGACCTTGTTCTCCATTTTCTGCAAAACAAAAGGGTTAGACCCTACCCCCGCCGGACTCGACTATTTAAATCAATAATTATCATAGCAAAGCACTTAAGTTCTCCAAATAAATGCACAGAACATGGAGGCGTCCATTTGGGTTTCAGGGAAACCCGATGGACTTTGGACTAGGCTATCTTAATGAGTCATTATGCGGACAACATAACTGACTCGGCTAGGTTTTACCATAATGCATGAACAGTTTTAACGGAGTAAGGTTTCTACTTTTGAAGTGCTAGACTGGTACCCTTGAGCGGACAACTCAAGAGGGAAAGGCGCGGAACCATCGACTACACCGTTGATCGACTGGTTTTACCGCAAATATGCCTTTGCCAAATTTAGGGGGTGATAGTATTGGAAGTGCGCAACCACTCATTATAAGAGTTGCTATAGGATTTGTTTTGGAACGAGTGGAGTATGATGTTGAAGATGCAATTTACAAGGATGCAACAAATTGACATGTATTTTCACGTTCATACAATAAAGTTTACAATGATTGCTCAAAAATTACAACAACATTGATGGAAAAGCGGTAAATGAAAGTAATATAAAAAAAGAACAAAAGAAACAAGTCAATTTCAAATAAAGACATTAAATAAAACAAAGAAATAAAGTCATGTATAGCATGTAATGATAAAAGCCTAAAGAATTCCCCAGCAGAGTCGCCAAGCTGTCGACGCCCTCTTTTTCCTCGCGGAATCGGGTTCACGACATTCGGGAAGACAACTCTTTTCCCACTTTGGGAATTGGATTTTTCTGACAGTTTGGAGAGTCGCCACCTAATGATTATAGTGCATTAGGATACTTTAAAAAAAATTAAAGATGACAACTAGAGTTTTGGTTCCCGGCCATGCTATAATTGTGGCTTTAGATGCAAACGTAACAAACAAGTACAAGAAGCACAAAAGGTTGAAAGAAGTGCTGAATTTTTTTTCAGAAAAGGAGCAGTTCTTTTTGTAAAAAAAATGTGCAAATAGAGGAAAAGTTCAAGTACTTAGTGCAAATAATCCGAAAATCATGTGAGAAGCAGAAAGTGCAATATCTTTAAAGATTCAGAAAAAATTGTTAAACTAATAATAAAAAAAGAGAAAAGGGGTCCTAGGTTTATACATTACATAGATCATTCGCACAACAGTGATACTCAATTGTACGTGGAGTGTTATCGTGTAATCATCATCTTCATGTCTACCCTTCCCACCCCGTTAAGGTATTAAAGTGCGGAACGGTATCATTTACTTATCGCATGCTACTACCCTTCCCAATCCTATCAGTCCCGGGGTATTAGGACTTCTAATCCTAGAGGGGAAAGAAAGGGAGGAGGCCTTTATGGAGTTTAAAGGATAAAATTCTATCTCGACATTCAAAACAAGTATCAAATAAAAAGGTAGAACAAACAAGCAAACAAGGCTCAAATTAACCCCAGAAGTCAAACAATCATTTAGTTTAGCATGCCTTGACAAATACTGATTTGGTCTTAGATTTAAATTAAGCAGCGATCAGACTAGTTCAACACATATATTTAGACAGAAAGCCTGCATTAGGCAACTCGGATACAATTATCATAGACTGACCCAAATCATTATTTAGCCAACCCTTTGTCTATGTGTTGAAATAAAACTAGGCGTAGGATCTATTAATTTCAGGAAAAGATGCAAAGAGTTACCTGTAGTTTCAGAAAAGATACAAGTTGATTTTAGAGAAAAAAAAAGTTATCAGTTTTGACAAAGAGAAAAGATGCAAGCTGATTTTAGAAAAAGAATTACCGGTTGTTTCAGAAAAGATATAGACCGACAAAAAGGTTTACAAGCTTCATGAAAGTGCAGAGTGATTATGAGAAAGGGTTTACCAATTTTAGTAAAGACAGATACGAGTTTCAGCGATTGGTTCTATTTTAGAAACGAATGAGACTATTAAGGACGAGATTTCTTATAGGCATGCTTTCTGTACGTTTGCTGATTACACCCTTTCATGACATTAATAGGAGTCTTATACACACGATGTCTATATACAACTTTGTTATTAAGCCTATAAACGATTTGCCTAATGGCATTTGTGTATGCAGAAATGCAAGAGCTTATAGAAATGATCTCTATATGTGTAATTACAGAAACATGAGTGTTAAATCCTATAAGCATGCTTTCTAGGTGATTTGTGGTAAAGTTAAGCGTTAAATCATATAAGCATGGTCTCTATGTGATTGAATCAGTATTAAAGACCCTATAGGCAGTATTTCTAGTTTGATAAAAAATAAAATCCTAAGTTATGATTTCTACCCCTTTTATGCAAGAAAAGTAAAGACCCTACCTACACCCTTTTACTATAATCCCCGAGTTTCATACAAAATTATTACAAACCAATGAATCAAAAATTAAAAGATACATCAAAAGCTAACAGCTAGGTCCGAGCAGCCTAATTCAACCTTAATGTTTGGTAACATGCGATTGACCTATTTTGGGATCTGGATTTCCAAAGCCTTCTCTTTATCCAAGGCGTTTCAAAGTTCCAAGGAATCTCAGGGATTCCAAGCATTGCTTACACCCAGGATACCGTTAGCATTAGAATAGTGCAGTATGGAAGAGCCAGCTCTCAGGCATCCAAGTTCAAAGGGAGCTCAGGGGTCCCAAAGCATGGCTTGTAAGAGAGGGGCAGACCTTATAGCTAAGAGTAAGTGCAAAGTGAAAGGGGATTGGGGAGCCATGACAGGTGGTGGTCATACCTAGCCACAAGGTAGGCTGGCACACCCTTGACCACTTGTTTGGTTGAACAAGTTAGGAGCAGACCTTTTGAAGGTCAGACTAAAGTCTGGACAGTGATTAGGACACTATCAGACTCAAATCCAAGCTTAGACACATAGAGGGGGAAAAGGAATAGGACTTGATTGAGTTTGGGATTCAAAGAATCTAGTTCAGGATCATAGACAGCAATATTGGAGTATTGTTATGCCCTGAACCACAACTCACACACAAAGGGTAAAGGGTAAGGGAATTCATAAAGTATCAAATTCATGACAAACAACTGATTTAAATACATAATTAAAATACTGAACTATAAAGGAAAGGGGGAACATGTGACAATATGCTAGAAACAAATGGGCAGAATTAAACACATTGTTGTTGAGGCATGTAAACTAATTGAGACATACCAGTATAGAAGCAAAAGTGTGGAGAATAAATTAAACAAAGTCCACAGCAGTGCAAGTATCATAAAGAGAGAGTTTAAGTGAGAGTGAATTGTGAACTCAGATTGTGTTCTGTGTTTTCTCTCAAAGAAAATGTAGGATAGTCTTTATAGCTTTGAAAACGTGTAGAGAAATAAGGTAACAAGCACAAGTCTAACACAAATATGGCATGGATACAAATCAGAATCAAATTAGTATAAGATTCCCCTTCAATCAAGGGATTTTTATTCAAACGGATGCTAACAGGTTTAAATAAGGAAAGGGAGAATGAACCTTGTAAATAGATTGGCTGTTTCTATAAAAGAAGCAGTAAGGTAATATAATGGGAAATTAATTCTAAGTACAGGGTGTAAAATTATTTTTGGAAAGATTCAGGAAGGCCAACAAAGGAAAAGAATCAATTACCCCTTAACGGTCGAGTAAAAATCAGAATTTTACTAAGGAAAAGCTTTTTTTTTTCCGAAAATTACTCAAGAGTTACAGAAAGAACTCTATATACACACACACACACACACATATGAATGCACAAGTAATTGGCACGTGAAGCTAAGTTGTGGCAAAATAATAGCATGTAGCAGTAACTAAAAGGCATGATAGTCAAGTTTCAGTGCTTAACAATAGAGAAAAGATTCAGAAGCATGCAAAAAACTCAGAGCCCAAAAAAAATAGTCAAGAGAATGGAAGCACACTGCAATTTCAACGAACGAGTTGCACAAACAAAAAGAGATTGAATAGTCCCCAAAGAAACTAGGTTTTCGAAAATCAAACGAGTTTAGAGTAGATGAGCAGTCAAATAAACAAAACTGCTTTAGAATCCCGGATAAGCCCCAAAATTAGGGTTTTCATTCATGCTAAATCAGATATAGGAGAGGGTAAATCAAGAGAATAACAAACAGAAACTCAAACAAGATCTCAAAATTAGGGCTTTTAACATGCTAATTCAGATAAAAATAAGGTAAATCAAACAACCACTAATAAACAGACCATCAAACTCAAACAAAATCCCCAAGAAAATTAGGGTTTTCAACATGCGAGTTCAGATAGAAGATAATACAAACAAACACAGTAAGAACATGTCGAGATTCAGAGAAGAGATGTTCGAGACAAGATAACATGAAACCCTAGTTGAGGAAAATAGAGTTTCTGAAAGCAAACATTAAAGAATCTTTGAGAAAAATGCATAGAAGGTTCACACACACATAGATCCAGAACATATCTTAAATAAATCGAAGGAACCTCAGAAATTAGGGTTTCGTAAAAAACCGAAGAGATAAGATAGGATTTGGAAACCATTGATCTGAGCAGAGAAGTCGAAGATCGAACTCGAATGGCCATGGCTGGCCGGACAGAGGTTGAAGATGACCGGAGAATAGCCATCGAGCAAAGCTTGGTCGAGACCTTTTTAAGACCTGGTCATAGGACCTTAGAGATGAGACCATAGAAGCCATGAAAGACCGGTGTAGGGCTCCGGTGAGTCTGGGGAGCCATGGATTAGGTTTTTGATGGGAGGTGGCGGCTAGGGTTTTGAGAGAGCTCGAGAGACGACAGCGTTTGAGGGCGGCGGATTGGGAAAATGAGATAGGGTTAGGCGGTTGTGTGAATTAAAAAAGGTAAGAAGTAACGGTGGTCGTTGATCTAAATGATCAATGGCCGAGATTTAAAAGGGATATGGGTTGGGTTGGTTCAACATGTACTGGGTCGGGTAGGCGTGTTAATTGGGTTTTAAATTGGGGCTGAAATGGGGTGCCAAATTGGCTATAATTGAAATGCAATAAATGCCAAAACATAAATAGCCAAATTTTCCCTTTTTAATTTTATATAAAAATAGTAATATTGATTTTAAAAACAAATTAAACGTACTAGGTAAATAAGTATTATATAAATATTAATTAAAAAATGCTAGGATTCATTTCATAAATATAAAATGTCATAAATTACAAGATAGGCTATAATTGCAATTATATGCAATTTAGCTTTAAAATACCAAGAAAATTTGTAAAAAATATACGAAAGTTACTTTAATTATATTTAGGTGTAAATGTGAAAATAAAAAGAATTATTCACCAAAATGATAATTTGGGAATAATTATTGGATTTTGTTGTGTAAAAATAGGCAATAAATTGGTTTAAAAAATCATTAAAAATGTCAAAAATCTTGGATGTGCTTATATATGCACCAATATGCTATTTTGGAAATATTTGGGTATAAAAATACTTAGGAAAAAATTGGGTGTCAACACTTATGTGTTAGAGGGTTCGGATGTGAGTTCCAATGGTTCGGTTAGCTTCGGGAGATGATTTGTGACTTAGGAGCGTGATCGGAAGTGGTTTTGGAGGTACGGTGCAGAATTAGGCTTGAATTGGCGAAGTTAGTATTTTGGCAATTTCCGGTTGATAGGTGAGATTTTGATCCGAGGGTCGGAATAGAATTCTGAGAGTTATTGTAGCTTCGTTATGTGATTTGGGATATGTGTGCAGAATTTCAGGTCATTCGGACGTGTTTTTGTTATATTTTGATCGAATGAGTAATACGGAAGTTTTGGAATTTCTTAAGCATGAATCCGAGGGTGATTCAATGTTTCGATGTTATTTTGAGTGTTCCAGAGGTTGGAACAATTTTGAATGATGTTATGGCGTGTGTTGGCAAGTTTGGTTGGGGTCTCAAGAGGCTTGGATAAGTTTTGGAGGAGTTTTTGGAAGATTTTGCCGTTTTGAGCATAAGCATGTAATGATCCAAAGATCCATTTTTAGTTCTAGAGATCAAAATTTGATTTCGAGACTTTCAAAATTTTGATAATGAATTATAGGAGTGATATAGAAAGTTTGGTTTAATTTCATCAAGTCGCGATTGGGTTTTTGATGCGAAACATGTGTTAATTGTTTAACGAGCGAAATGGATATCGCACTGAGAAAATGAGCTTCGAATTGAGTTTCAATTGAATGACTATGTTCGTATCATTATTTGTGACTCATAGGAACAAGAATCATCGAATTTCGAGTTCGTATGGTGGAGTTAGAGACTTTTTAGTGAAAATAAAGATTGCTGGTGCAACAGATCTAGTGTGCACCTTTAGTGTGACGACCCGACCCGTTGTCTCATGAGAACCACTTCGTTTTCCCAATTTCTGCTTCTTTATGCTTCATTATCAGTGTCTTGTGTGATCCGGTTGGCTTGGATTGATTTTAGAAGGAAATGAGACACTTAGTCCCTTTAAGGAAGGCTTAGGAGGGTGACCAGAAGTAATTTTGGAGGTCCGGTGTAGAATTAGCTTGAATTGGCGAAGTTAGTATTTTGGCGATTTCCGGTTGATAGGTGAGATTTTGATCAGAGAGTTGGAATGGAATTCTGAGAGTTGTTATAGCTTCGTTTGGTGATTTGGGATATGTGTGCAAAATTTCAGGCCATTCGGGCGTGGTTTGATTGGGTTTTTGATCGAATGCGTATTTCTGAAGTTTTTAAAGAACTTAGGCTTGAATTCGATGAGAAATGATGGTTTTAGTAATGTTTGAGGTGTTTTAATAATTGGAACAAGTTTGAATGCTGTTATAGGAGGTGTTGGTATTTTTGGTTGAGGTCCCAGAGGCCTCAGGGTGATTTCAGATGGCTAACGGGGAGTTTTGGACTTGGAAAAGTTACAGAAAATGCATCAGCTATTGCAGAGTAATTTTGTTCTCTACGATCGCACATGGAGTCATGCGATCGCATAGAAGGATTTTTGGGGTGGTCAATTGTTCAATGTGATCGCGTGAGAGCAGTGCGATTGCATAGAGGAAACTTGGGAGCTTGGATTTTTGCTCATTGCGATCGCAGGGGTACTTATGCGATCATATAGTGTTAAAATTAGAGGTGAAAAATTTTTGTATTGCGATCGCAGAGGGGCATTGCGATCGCATAGAAGGAAATATATAGCTGGGCAGAATGTTTTAAAAGCTCATTTTCGCGATTTTGGGTCATTTTTCCTCCATGGTTGATCATTTTGAGAACTTCTTGGTGGAGATTAAAGAGGGATTCGAGGGGAATCAATTGGAGGTAAGATTTTTTATCTCAATACTCATTTTTATTGTGAAATCCACCTAGAAATTTATGGAAATTAAGCATAAAATTGAAGAACTAGGGCTTGAGATTTTGAAATTTGACTTAGGGATTTGATGGGTCATTTGAGCTCGGATTTGAGAGTTCTTTGTATGTATGAACTTGTGAGGAGATAAGGAATCTATTGATGTGAAAATTTTCTGATTTTCGAGAAGTGGGCCCGCGGCTCGGGTTTTGAAAATTTCGTGATTTTTGATTTTTTCGATTCTTCTCGATTGGGTTATGTTCCCTTAGCCTATTGTGATGTACTCACTCTAATTGTGGATAGATTCGACGCGCGTGGAGGCCTATTTGAGGGGAAAAGGCGTCGCGAGCTAGAGATTTCACCGGTTCGAGGTGAGTAATGATTGTAAATGATATCCCGAGAGTTTGGAACCCGGGATTCGCATACTGTAGTGCTATATTTAGGTGACTTACACGCCGGATAGCGAGCGTGGGGTAGAGCACCATTGGGGATTGTGACTTGGTCCATCCCGATTGTTCATTTTATCGCGTATGTGACTGAAACTTATTTGATATTATCATCATTTGGGTAGATTTCCATATTTGGGCTTCGTGCCAATTATTTGAACCCTTTCAGGATTTTATCACTGTTTCCTCACTATTTGACATACTAATTGAGCTCAATCCTGTTGATTACTCTATTTTACAAACTCAGTCATATTAACTGAACTTTGAGACTTAAATGATATTTTCCACTGTTATTTGGGCTGAGCACTACTATTTTATTGATGCCCGAGGGGCTTATGATGTTTTTTGGACTGAGTGAGGCCGAGGGCTATATGTGAGGATATGTTGAGTGATATGAGGAGGCTTTCAAGCCTCGAGTACATTGTAAGGAGGCTTTCAGGCCTCGAGTGTATTGAGAGGAGGCTTTCAGGACTCAAGTGTATTGTGAGGACTCTTTCAGGCCTCGAGTACTATGTGAGGAGGCTTTCAGGCCTCGAGTGTGATGTGAGAAGGATTTAAGGCCTTGTTTTATATGCCACGAGGTGGCTTGATATTGTGCTTGGGCCTTAAGGGGCCCCTTCCGGAGTCTGCACACCCCCAGTGAGTGCCGTCGACGATAAATAAATGGAGCGGGCTGCACGCCGCTGCGAGATGTAGATCGGGCTGCATGTCGCAATAGTTACTATACGATACTGTTCTGAGAGAGAGCCCGAGGGGCTATGAGTGTTTCCAAGAGTGAGCCCGAGGGGCTGGTACTTTGTTGAGATGTTTCCCAAGGGGCGAGCATTTATGTGCTCATCTTGAACATTTATTTGCCTTTTTACCTGTTACACGGTGGTATTTGTGCCCGAGGGGCAGATTTTTCTGTACTTATCAGCACTAACTATTTTGAGATCATTTTATAACTGTTGAAAGGATCATTTTCAAAAGAGATTTAAACTGAGCCAAGATATTTCTAAAGATTTCACAGTTTTCACTATTTCTCAGAGAACTGTACTCGGCTTCTATACAGCATGTTGGTTGCTTTACGTGATCTCTTACTGCTCAACTATTATTTACCTTTATTACTCATTGAATTAGAGTACTCGGTTTACTCCCTACACCTCGCGTACAGTTACAGGTATTTATTCACCCGGTAGCGGGTACTGGCTGTGTGGAGGTGGAGTTGTTGAGGTTTAGCGAGGTGACTTCCAGCGTTCGCAGCACCAATGTCTTGCTATGTTATTTATTATTCCCGTTCAGTGTATTTCTAGACTTGCAAAGTGGAATGACATTCTTATAGATGCTCGTGACTTGTGACACCCCGATTAGGGCTATGTTGGGTTGTAATTTCGTTAATTAATATCATTAAGTCATATTTTTGTTGTTCATTTATGCTTAACTATTTTTGAACGAGATGAGTTGGGTTAGTTGGCTGGCCTTGTCTTCACGAGAGGCACCATCATGACCAGTGTGGGGTTTGGGTCGTGACTAGTTGGTGTCAGAGCCTAGGTTACTAGCTTTCACGAGTCATGAGCATGTTTAGTAGAGTCTCGTAGATCGGTGTGGAGCCATCTGTATTTATCCTCGAGAGGCTCCAGAACATTTAGGAAAACTTCACATTTTTGAATTCTTATCGTGCGTCCTTGATTCATCTTGAAAAGAAACTTTTGAAATTCCTCCCATGCATTTGTGTGCGCGCATGAGCGCTAAGTATCAGATGTGCCTTGATGGCTTGTGATTCCCTGATCGAGGGGCGAGATATAATCTCTGTGAGTTTATGTTGGGCCAGTTTGGAGGACTTGAGGCCGGATCTTTTCCTATGGCTTGAGCACTGAGGTGCTGATTGTGTGAGCAAGTGTTTTGAACTTATATGTTAGTACTGCGAGATGTATCTATATGACTTGGTAGTGGCGAAGAAGTCTTCTGGATAATAGATGAACTGTTAAGTGTTCGATTCTTATTTTGATTTGATATGTAGCCCGAATTATGGGCGCGTAAAGGATCGTTTTGTATCTCTTAGTTGGGGAGTGAAGTGTATTTCATGTGGCGGTATGAATTTAGACTCAGGAAGATTAAGTGGCTGTGTAATGTGTATGACAGTGGAAGGTATGCAGAAATGTTAAATTGAGTCGAAGCAAGTGGTTTATCTCCTGTGGAGTGTTCTTAAGTGGTATGATCCTTATGTGTATGTCAGAAGGTCTCATGTCTAATTCAAGGGTATATGTTCAAATTTGAAATTTCGGATTGCTTAAGAGAGTGGGCTCCACTATTGCGGGGTTGAATGCGAGATTTGCGAAAAATTTATAGTACTGGATGATCTGTGTTCTCACAAACTTGTAAATGATTTGAGTTAATCTCACTATGGTATTGTGGCATTGATAGAGTAAAAGTGTTATGAGTTGTTGAGTATGTCTTGATCTTTGACTTCAAGCCAAGAGGGGGAGTTTGCTGTGGGCAGTTGATTGCACGGTTAGGTGCTATGTTAGTTCCAGCTTGGGGCATGCGAGCAAATTAGCTATGGCTAAAGTAAAGGAAAAATTTGACAAAGGTCATATTATGCTTCATAGAGTATGAGAATCACAGAATGTCTAGAGTTGTTGTTGGTAAAGAATGCTCGGTGCATAGAGCAGGAAGTTGCTTGGTTGTATTAGAATGAGGATCTCATTTTGCGGTATCGGAGTGCCAATAAGGCATGAGTGGTTCTGTTCGTTAGGTCAGGTAATTTGCAGTTTGAATAAGAGTAAATGACTTTCGAGAATGGTTCTAATGTGTTCAAGATTCTCAGGGAACAATCAGGTATCTTAAGGTTGTGCATGTGGTTAGAGATTGCGTTTTCATTGGAAGATGTCAAGACTTGTAGTATTTTATGTTAATTATGGTATTCTATATATCAGTATCGGGAAAGTAAAGTTAACAAATTTAGATTCGCAGGAAGTTCTTCAGAGTAAACCATTCTGGAATGTGGTGTTTCTGGGAACACTTGAGAGAGTACTCAATGGCCTATGGGTCTTAGATAGTGTGGTCTTATGCTTGGGTCTCGTGTAGTAAGCTTGGGTTGAGGCATTGTGGTGCTACAACAAGAGGGAATATCAAGTGGACGATGAATCAGAAGGGAAATTAGATATATGGAATAGCTTGATAGTAGACCGAATCGGTATGGTAAGGATATGATTAATTTCTTTGTGTATGTTCGATGTAATGAGCCCTTACAAGTATTTTGCAGCAAAGCTCTTGAGTTCTGGCAACTTGCTTAGCTTGGTTTGGTTAGAAGGATTCAGTCCTGGCAGTTTAGCTTGTGCAAATGGAATTGGGAGAGAGTTCTTGTTGGGTTTTACCGTGGTTTGGAGATGTATATTTTCTATAGGCATGCGGAGCATGGGATGATTTTCTTCCAAATGGGATCAGTGGAAGTTCTTGGCTATATGAGTTACAGTTCAGTTCTGAAAAGAAGTTCATAAAATTCTTAGGTAGCGGGTAGCCTCAGGTAATCAAGGAAATGGTACTGCTAATTGGAAGTGATTTGACGAGAGTATTTGTCTCAGAAAAGGGTAATATGATTAAACTGATGATACTTCGGTAGTATTGTGGCACTTTCTTGTTAGGTCGACTGGTGATATTGGGTTTCTTGGTGGCACAGGGAAATTTTAGACTATCTATCGTGGGATGATTGGGTATTAAAGGAGTGGCATGTGTTCATACGGCGAAATTAGGGTCGGATATGATGAATCATGTGCTGGGTGTATGTGGAGATGGAATTTCTCATATTCTGGCTATGATGTGGTATGTTAGATTCGGACATGATGTTGGGGTGTAGGCTGGTTGTCTCAGTGTTGGGTTATTTTGGACTATTGAGCTATGGGTTGTGCCAGAAATGCCACGGGTTGAGTGGCGAGGTCCGTCGGATTTTGTTCTACCAGAGTGGCGTATATTTCAAAGACCAGCGGACGGCTGGGAAGGGTTGCTTTTCTTAATTGGGCCTTCGTGATGGATGTCAGTGTAGAGGTTTCTACCATTCATTCAGTTCCGGAGTTGAGGGACTTTTTGGATGTATTTCTTGTGGCCGGACATATCGCTAGATGAGGTTGTGGATTTTGGTATTGATTTGGTGCCGAGCACCGTATTGTATAGCCCCGGTAGGAGTTGTAGTAGTGGAAGGAGAAGCTTCAAGCTTTCTGTATGATTGGTTCATTGGCAGGTCAATGTGGATGCGTGTTCTATCTTGAGTCGGCTTGGTTGGCCTCTAAATTTTATTGTTAAGGGATAGGTTGATTCGATCGTTAGTGAGATTGTTAGTGATCTGGGTAGATCTATGAGTTGTTATTGTGTTGCGAGACATTATGATTCATTGGTTATGGGAACATGTGGTGCGATTCTATTGGGGATTCATAGTGAAAGTCAAGCGGGAAGAGTAATTGGGTGTTTCTCGGTGATTGATACAGGTTATGTTCTATCAGGCTTGCATGGCGTAAGTTATTTGTTTCACAATGGGGGGTGTAATGATTTGCCTGGGTTCCAGACATCAAATTGTGCTTGGTTGTCTATTTTGAGCATAGTGACTTGAGGTATTTCAGGTGTAACAGTGTTTGGATATGATCGCGTATTGTAGCGAGGCCACGTGGAGATATGACCTTTCGGGGTAGATTCAGGTGTTCTATTTCTATGATGTGAGACGGGGTCTCAGCCTTGTGTTGTGATGGTACTGATGAGCTTGAGGTACAACTCTTTTGTTTGAGTCATTTTTCATGGTCTAAGTATGTACAGACCGTTTCTTTATTGGTGCGCGTATTATGCAAGTCATGGCTTAGGCTTGTATTGAGGTGTCATATCACCAGACTGGTGTGTTAGATGCGAGGTGATCGTTGGGGTCACTGATGGATACAAACGGATTTGATTTTAGCTTGTTGGAAGGATAATATCGAGGTTTGGCTCGGAATCTGTTGTGGTATTAGTCTAAAGGGAAGTGGCTTCATTAAATGTTGATCTGAGAAAATGGTTATGGTTTCTTGCGTGTTTCATTCATCGTGGGTATTATATGGAAGTGTTGGAATAAGACCTTAGTTGATAAGAGGTTTTCTACCGGTATTCGAGTGTTGTGGTTAACTGCTGTGAATAAAAGTTATCGTTTCGAGTGTTTGGGTTATGTAGTATATTGTATAATTGCACCTGAGGTTGCAGGTATGCGTTATTACAGCTAGTTCGGGCTTATTTTGAGTATAGATGTGAGGTTCTGATCTTGTGTATGATTTTGGAAAGTGCAATGAGGTTCTATGGTTTATGGACTAGATGGATTGTGAAAATTCAGCTATGGTGTTATCGGACCTATGTAAGATAGGGTGACGTGGGATCACCCCCGGGTATATGCATGGCAGAGTTATTTAGCTATTGGTGACTTCTAGAGCAAATCTGGGTACGCTCGAGGACGAGCGTTTGTTTAAGCTGGGGAGGATGTGATGACCCGACCCGTTATCTCATGAGAACCACTCTGTTTCCCATTTTCTGCTTCTTTATACTTCATTATCAATGTCTTGTGTGGTTGGGTTGGCTTGGATTGATTTTAGAAGGAAATGAACACTTAGTCCCTTTAAGGAAGGCTTAGTTTGGAAAAGTCAACCGGATATTAACTTATGTGTTAGAGGGCTCGGATATGAATTCCGATAATTCGGTTAGCTTAGGGGGATGATTTGTGATTTAGGAGGGTGACCAGAAGTAAATTTGGAGGTCCGGTGTAGAATTAGGCTTGAATTGGCAAAGTTAGTATTTTGGCGATTTCCGGTTGATAGGTGAGATTTTGATCCGAGAGTCGGAAAGGAATTTCGAGAGTTGTTGTAGCTTCGTTTGGTGACTTGGGATATGTGTGCAAAATTTCAGGTCATTCGGATGTAGTTTGATTGGGTTTTTGATCGAATGCGTATTTCGGAAGTTTTTAAAGAACTTAGGCTTGAAATTCGATGAGAAATGATGGTTTTATTGATGTTTGAGGTGTTTTAATGATTGGAACAAGTTTGAATGATGTTGTAGGAGGTGTTGGTATTTTTGGTTGAGGTCCCAGGGGCCTCGGGGTGTTTTTGGATGGCTAACGGGGAGTTTTGGACTTGGAAAAGTTGCAGAAAATGCATCAACTATTGCAGAGTAATTTTGTTCTCTGCGATTGCACATGGAGTCATGCGATCGCATAGAAGGATTTTTGGGGTTCGTCAATTGTTCAATGCGATCGCGTGAGAGCAGTGCAATCGCATAGAGGAAACTTGGGAGCTTGGATTTTTGCTCATTGCGATCGCAGGGGTACATATGCGATCTCATAGTGTTAAAACTTGAGGTGAAAAATTTGTGCATTACGATCGCAGAGGGGTATTGCGATCATATAGAAGGAAATATATAGCTGGGCAGAATATTTTAAAAGATCAGTTCCACAATTTTGGGTCATTTTTCCTCCATGGTTGATTATTTTGAGAGCTTCTTGGTGGAGATTAAAGAGGGATTCGAGGGAAATCGATTGGAGGTAAGATTTTTATTTCAATACTCGTTTTTATTGTGAAATCCACCTAGAAATTTATGGAAATTAAGCCTAAAATTGAAGAACTAGGGCTTGAGATTTTGAAATTTGACTTGGAGATTTGATGGGTCATTTGAGCTCGGATTTGAGAGTTCTTGGTATGTATGAACTCGTGAGGAGATAAGGAATCTATTGATGTGAAAATTTTCTGATTTTCGGGAAGTGAGCCCGTGGCTCGGGTTTTGCAAATTTCGTAATTTTCGATGTTTTTCGATTCTTTTCGATTGGGTTATGTTCCCTTAGCCTATTATGATATATTCGCTCTAATTTTAGATAGATTCGACGCGCGTGGAGGCCGATTTGAGGGGCAAAGGCATCGCGAGCTAGAGATTTCACCGGTTCGAGATGAGTAATGATTGTAAATGATATCCCGAGGGTTTAAGACCCCGAATTTGCACACCGTAGTGCTATATTGAGGTGACTTGCACACTGTATAGCGAGCGTGGGGTAGAGCACCGTTGGGGGTTGTGACTTGGTCCGTCCCAATTGTTGATTTTACCACGTATTTGATTGAAACTTATTTGATATTATAATGATTTGGGTTGATTGCCATATTTGGGCTTCGTGCCAATTATTTGAACCCAATTTTATCACTGTTTCCTCACTATTTCACACATTACTTGAACTCAGTCCTTTTAATTATACTGTTTTACAAACTCAGTCATTTTAATTAAACTTTGAGACTTAAATGATATTTTCCACTATTATTTGGGCTGAGCACTACTATTTTATTGATGCCAAGGGGCTTATGATATTTTCTGGACTGAGTGAGGCCGAGGGCCATATGTAAGGATATGTTGAGTGATGTGATGAGGCTTTCAGGACTCGAGTGTATTGTGAGGAGGCTTTCAGGCCTCGAGTGTATTGAGAGGAGGCTTTCAGGCCTCGAGTGTATTGTGAGGAGGCTTTCAGGCCACGAGTGTTATGTGAGGAGGCTTTCAGGCCTCAAGTGTGATGTGAGAAGGCTTTTAGGCCTTGTTTAATATGCCACGAGTGGCTTGATATTGCGCTTGGGCTGTAAGGGGCCCTCCCGGAGTCTGCACACCCCCAATGAGTGCCGTCGATAATAAATAAATGGAGCGGGATGCATGCTGCAGCGAGATGCGGATCGGGCTGCACGCCGCAATAGTTACTATATGATACTGTTTTGAGACAGAGCCCGAAGGGCTAAGAGTGTTTCCAAGAGTGAGCCTGAGGGGTTGATACTGTGTTGAGATGTTGCCCGTGGGGCGAGCTTTTATGTGCGCATCTTGCATATTTATTTGCCTTTTTACCTGTTACACGGTGGTATTTGTGCCCGAGGGGCAGATTTTTCTGTGTTTATCAGCACTAACTGTTTTAAAATCATTTCATAACTATTGAAAGGATCATTTCCAAAAGAGATTTAAACTGAGCCAAGATATTTCTAAAGATTTCATAGTTATCACTGTTTCTCAGAGAAATGTACCCGGCTTCTATACAACATGTTGATTGCTTTACGTGATTTCTTACTGCTTAGCTGTTACTCACTGAGTTAGAGTACTCACTTTACTCCCTGCACCTCGCGTGCAGTTGCAGGTATTTATTCACCCGGTAGCGGATACTGGCTGTGTGGAGGCTGAGTTGTTGAGGTTTAGCGAGGTGACTGCCAGCGTTGCAGCACCACTGTCTTGCTATGTTATTTATTAATCAAGTTCAATGTATTTCTAGACTTGTAAAGTGGAATTATATTCTTATAGATGCTCGTGACTTGTGACACCCCGATTAGGGCTGTGTTGGGCTGTAATTTTGTTAATTAATATCATTAAGTCATATTTTTGTTGTTCATTTATGCTTAACTATTTTTGAAAGAGACGAGTTGGGTTAGTTGGCTGGCCTTGTCTTCACGAGAGGCGCCATCATGACCAGTGCGGGGTTTGGGTCGTGACATTCAGCGACCAGATTTGACCACTTTTAGCAACGGGAATTGACTTTTAGCGACCAGAATCGGGGTTTTAATGCTGTTTCTATTTTTTTTAGCTCATTTTGATGTTTTTTGGTGAAAGAACACGGTTTAGGGCGATTTTTGAGCAAGAAATCATGGAAAATCTTGAGGTAAGTCACTTGTGATCATTTCTACTCCATAATATTGAATTATCATCGAATAATCTGACTAGATTACATGTTTTTGATGTGTATATTGAGGATTTAGGCCTATGGATTTGAAAATAAGATTTGAAGATTTGGAGGCCGAACTATTGTCAGAATTTAGTAATTTTGGTATGGTTAGACTCGTGGTTGAATGGGTTGTCGGATTTTGTGAGTTTCGTCGAATTCCGAAGCGTGGGCCCAGGGCCGGGTTTGAGCAATTTCAGCATTTTTGATGTTAAATTGGATATTTTCAAGGGGCTTCGCCCCCTTAGCATATTTTAATGATTATGTACTGATTGTGGCTAGATTTGGAGTATCTGAAGGTCGATTCATGCGGGCGAGGCCTCACGGGCTAGAGTTTGGACCGGATCGAGGTGAGTAATGATGTTAAATGATGTCCTGAGGGTTTGAAACCCCGGATTGCACATCGTACTGCTATATTGAGGTGAAACACGTGTTGGATGATGAGCGCAGGGTCTTTTACTATTGTGGACTGTTACTTGGTCCGTCCCGATTGATGATTTTATTGTGTATTTGACTGAAACTGATTTGTTATCATTATGAATTGGGCTTATTGCCATATTTGGGCTTCGTGCCAATTATTTGAACCCTTCGGGGATTTTTATCACTGTTTTGACTTATATTTAGACTCAGTCCTGTTGATAGTCATTGTTTTACAAACTCAGCCGCTTTTATACAAATTTGAAACTTAAATTATATTTTTGGGTTGAGAACTATCGTTTTACAAATGCCCAAGGGGCTTATGATGATTTTTTGGACTGAGTAAGGCCGAGGGCCATATGTGAGGATATGTTGAGTGATGTGAGGAGGCTTTCAGGCCTTGTGAGTGATGTGAGGAGGCTTCCAGGCCTTATGAGGGATGTGAGGAGGCTTTCAGGCCTTATGAGTGATGTGAGAAGGCTTTCAGGCCTTATGTTATTATTGCGCTTGGGCTGTAGGAGCCCCTCCGGAGTCTGCACACCCCTAGTGAGCGCCGTCGACGTTAAATGGATCGGGCTGCATGCCGTAGCGGTTACTATATGATAATGTTCTAAAAGTGAGCCCGAGAGGCTGATACTATACTGAGTGATTGATACTGAGCCCGAGGGGCTGATACTGTTCTGAGTTATTGATGCGGTGTCCGAGGGGGCAGATTTCTACTTGTTATTTTGATATTGAGCCCGAGGGGCGGATTTCTACTTGTCATTTACTGCCAAATTACCTATTTTACTGGCTTAATAGAGATTTCACCTGATATTTCACTGATTTGTTATTTTAAGTGATTTTACTGCTTCTGTATAGAATGCTTTGTGCCTTAACGTGTTTTCTTGCTTTCAACCATTATTTATATTTATTACTCACTGGGTCGGAGTACTCACATTACTCCCTGCACCATGTGTGTAGATTCAGGCAGAGTGGATTTCCACTCTTGAGAGCTGATCCTTCCAGTCTAGGCGGTGTTTCGGAGACTACGAGGTAGTTGTTGGTGTCCGCAGCCCCGTGACTCCTTTATCTTATTATTCCTACGTTATTCGAACTATTGTATCAGATTTCATATTTATTAGACTTGCGTCAGGATTCTTTATTTGCTCATGACTTGTGACAACCCAGTTAGGGCTGTGTTGGTTTGGATTTCCACATTTTTATCTATACTTCGAATATTTGGTATTATTAAACCATGTTGTACTATAGTCGTGTTAAATAATTGTTTTAAAAGGATGAATTGGGTCGACTGGCTGGCCTTGCCTTCACGAGAGGTGCCATCACGACCAGGTTCGGGATTTGGGTCATGACAAGTTGGTATCAGAGCCTAGGTTACTAGGTCTCAGGAGTCATGAGCAGGTTTAGTAGAGTCTCGCGGATAGGTACGGAGACGTTTGTATTTATTCTCGAGACGCTGTAGAACCTTTAGGAAAAACTTCATATTCTTGAAATTCTTATAGTGTGTCCTTGATTCAGCTTGAAAGTAAGTCTTACATTTCCTTCCATGTGATTGTATGCACGAACAAGTGCTCAGTATTAGATGTGCCGTGATAGTTTGTAATTCCCCGATCGAAGGGCGAGACGTGATCTCTGTGAGTAAGATGTTAGGCCAGTCTAGAGGACTTGAGGCCGGATCTTTGCCTGTGGCTTGAGCACCGAGATGCTGATTGTGCGAGCAAGTGTTTTGAACTTATATGGCCGGTATTGTCCCTATTAGTGGGAATGATGACTGTATAGATACATGATGAGTATGTTAGTATTGCGAGATGTATCTATATGAATTGGAAGTGACGAGGGAGGTCTACTGGATGATAGATGAACTATTAAGTGTATGATTTCCATTGTGATAGGATGTGAAGCCCCGATTTATGGGCGCGTGAAGAATCTTTTCATGTCTCTTATTTGGAGTGAAGTAAATTTCATGTTACGGTATGAGTTTAGACTCAGGAAGATTAAGTGATTTTGTAATGTGTATGACAGTGGAAGGTATGCAAAATGTTAATTGGAGGCAAAGTAGGTGGGTTATCTCCTGCGGAGTGTTCTCAGGTGGTATGATCCTTATGTTGTCTATTAGAAGATCTCATTTACAAGCAAAGAATGTACGTTGAAATCTAAATTGGGCCGCCTAGAGAGTGGGCTTAACTGTTGTGTGAGTGAATGCAAAAATTGCAGAAGAGTTAAAATTCCAGAAGATCTGTGTTTCCACAAGCTTATGAAGGAGTGAGTTCAATCTCACTATGGTATTGCGGCAGCAATAGAGTATGAGTGTTATGATTTATTGAGTGCGTTTTGATCTATGGCTTTGAGCTAAGTTGGGGAGTTTGCTATTAATTAAGTTGATTGCACGGTTAAGAGCTATATTGTTCCAGTCTTCCATAGAGATGCCTCGGTATTATTCGATCCCAGTTCCACCTCTTCTTATGTGTCCTCATATTTTGCTCATTATTTGGGTACACTCCGAGAGTTTCCTTCTTTACCTGTTTATGTATTTACCCCGATGGGCGATACTGTTGTTGAGGACCGTGTGTACCGGTCATGTGTTGTGATTATTGAGGTTATAGAGACCCAAGTTGATCTATTGCTATTGAGCATAGTGGACTTGATGTTATATGGGGCATGGATTGTTATCTCTGTATCATGCTATTATAGATTGTCGTGCTAAGATAGTTACTTTGGCTATGTCGGGTGTACCGCGGATCTAGTGGCATGGTATGACTGATTATGTTCCTAGCAGAGTAATTTCTTTCTTGAAAGCCCAGCGTATGGTTGGGAAGGGTTTTCTGTCATATATAGCTTTTGTGCGAGATGTTGGAGTTGAGACTCCTAGTATTGATTCTATCCCAGTTGTGAGAGATTTTTCATCCATTGCATCGCCCTTGACCAAGTTGACTCAGAAGGGTGCACCGTTTGTATGGTCGGACGAGTGTGACAAGAGCTTTCAGAAGCTCAAGATAGCTTTGACCACAGCTCCAGTGTTGGTTTTTCCATCAGCTTCAGATTCATATATCGTATATTGTGATGCTTTACAGATGTTTTGTGGTAATATTTTTGGGTTGGTGACCTACATGGCCTGATCAAGCCAGAGGAATTCCTTTTTGATAACTTGGATATGTGTGAGCAGATTTGAAAGTTTTCTTGATGGTTTTTATCATAGTTCGAACCGAATATCTTCTACCAGTGCGAGGAACATATTGTATATTGTGAACTCCTTCTAGATGGGAGAAAATAGAAGATTTCTAACTGCACGGAATGAAATTTTCCTATAGCCCAAAAATTCTAATGAGATTTTGTGTTTGCAACAAGATGGCATGATAGACGTGGTGTATGGTACATGCTTAATATTTTCATGTGCAAGGTGGCAATTCATTCTTAAAGGGAAGGTCACGAGTTCTGGATGGAATAGTCAGTTTCAGGTATTTTGATGAATGTTATAACTGCTTGGTAAGACCTGAGAAGGGTGCATACTATATTTTAACCAACAAATTTCTACTGGTATTACAGCACCCACTTGGTTGATCGACTACCAATATTTCGATCCTGCTATGTATTGTAGGAAAATTTTGAGAATAATTATCATGAAATGATCGAACTTGAAGGATGTGTCAGTCATTGAGTGTTGAGGTTGTGATCAGTTACGGCAATTTATGTAATCTAGGAAATTGGAGACGAGGAATTCTCAAAAATATACTATTTCGGGATTGTGGCATATTTGAGGTGAGTGTCTTACCTAAATTATTTGGATGCACTAGTCGAGCGGATTGATGGTGATAACTATGCGCTGTGATCGTGAATATATGTAAGGTTTTAACCTGTGTGCAAGCACCGAGCCAATATTCATGTTCGGAAGATGCGTAGGCTATGATATGCCTAGAGTGGGATATTGAACTTAAAGGAATATAGTTTCTCGTTCTCGTAACTTTGGTAAGAACTATCTGGACTACACTTGAGATTTCCAAGATGCTAAATTCCAGAACAAACTTGGTAATTACTAATTCTGCATTAATGTGCTGGTTTGAGCTGTGACAACATAGTTTGCTCATGCCTACGATATAGAGTGTTATTTATGCCAGTCCATGAGTATGAGAATATTATTTCATTCAGCATATATAGGTGTACTTGTTGGATTGCTCCTATATGATATGCTTGGACTGGAGGTCTGTGACCGTGCCAGGGGGATTATATCGTTGGCAACTAAGTTGCTCGTGAAGTTAACGTCAATGTGAGCTATAGAAGAACTGGTTATTATTATTCTATTCATGTATCTTGGTTCCACTGTGATTGATGAGCTCATAGCATATTGTTGGGATGGTACTTGTGGAACTTGCAAAGCGGCTCTCTTCTTTGAGGTATTTTTCCCTTTCTGGGGTAGTCGGATGGTTCAATATTGTAGTTTACTGGTATGGAGTTGTATCATATGCTTCTCCGTGGGTATGGTGATTCACTGGTGGTACTAGATATCAAATTGCGCTTGGTTGATATTTTGAGCATGGTGACTTGGGGCGTCTCATGTGAACTAGTGTCTGGATAGGGTCGCGCATGGCAGCGAAGCTATATGGAGATATGACCTTTCGGGTTAGATTCGTGTGTTCTATTTCTATGATGTAAGACGGGTTCTTAGCCTTGTGTTGTGGTGGTACCGGTGAGCTTGAGGTACAACTCTTTCATTTGAGTAATTTTCATGAATTGAGTATGCTCAGACTGTTGCTTTTTGGTGCGCGTATTGTGCAAGTTATGGCTTAGGCCTGTATTGATGTGTCATGTCACCAAAATAGTTTGTTGGATTAGAAGAAATCAATGGGATCATTAATGAATACGAACGGATTTGATTTTAGCATGTTGGAAGGATAATATCGAGCTTCGGCTCAGAAATTTGATGTAGCATTTGCCAAAGGAGAAGTGGCTTCATGAATGGTTGATATGGGAAATGGTTATCGCTTACCGCGTGATTTAGTTATCGTTGGCAGCATATAAAAGTGTTAAGATGAAACTTTAGTTGATAAGAGTTTTTCTATCGGTATTCAGGTGTTGTGTGCAACTGCTGTGATTAGAAGTTATCGCTACAAGCGTTTGAGCTATGTGGTCTATCATGTAATTTCACCTGAGGTTGCAGGTATCGGTTATTACAGCTGGTTCGGGCTTATTCTGAATATAGATGTGAGGTTCTGACCTTGTGTATGATTTCGGAAATGGAAATGTGGTTCTAAGGTTATGGGCTAGATTGTGTTGTGAAATTTCAGTTACAATGTATTGTCGAACCTATATGAGACAGGGTGACGTAGGATCACCCCCGGGTTTATACATGGTAAGGTTATTCAGCGATTGTTTGGCTTTTGGAACAACTCTGGGCATATTCGAGGACGAACATTTGTTTAAGTTGGGGAGGATGTGACGACCCGACCCGTCGTCTCATGAGTTACCACTCCGTTTTTCCCATTTTTAGCTTCTTTATGCTTCATTATCCGTATCTTATGTGATCGAGTTGGTTTGGAGTGGTTTTGATAAGAAATGAGACACTTAGTCTCTTTTAAGAAGGCTTAAGTTGGAAAAGTTAACCGGATGTTGACTTATATGTTAGAGGGTTCGGATGTGAGTTCCGATGGTTCGTTTAGCTTCGGGAGGTGATTTGTGACTCAGGAGCGTGATCGGAAGTAGTTTTGGAGGTACGGTGTAGAATTAGGCTTGAATTGGCGAAGTTAGTATTTTGGCAATTTCCGGTTGATAGGTGAGATTTTGATCCGAGGGTCGGAATGGAATTCTGAGAGTTGCTGTAGCTTCGTTATGTGATTTGGGGTATGTGTGCAAATGTCACGACCCAAAATCCACTAAGGGTCGTGGTAGCGCCGAAAATCGCTGTCAGGCAAGCCAACCAAGAATGCATAATTAAATTCCAGTTTTAATATTTGCGGAAATCATTTTTCTTATACGTTAAATATTAGATAATAAAAAAATTGACAAAAATGAATATAAAGTCGATAAAAGACTTAATACTGAATAAATCCAAAATCCTCCCAGAACCCGGTGTCACAAGTGCATGAGCATATACAGATAAGGAAATACAATACAACATCCATCTGAAATACAGTGACAAGAAATGACTACAATATACTGAAAGGGACTATACCAGCTGCGGGTCACCTCGAATAATGCAACTCACCTAGTCACAGAATCATTCACGCTGCTACACCCAGTAGGCTGCTAGAGATACATCTACCTGTGCAACAAAAATGCACAGAAGTGTAGTATGAGTATGTAAACAATGTGTACTCAATGAGTATCTCGCCTAATCTCGAAGAAGTAGAGACGAGATGGTCAACTTCTACACTTACTAGAGGTCCAATGATAGTGTAATAAAAATGTGCGAAAATCGTGGATTTTTATAGCAGTTCTATCTCGCAAGGCAGAAAAACAGGTAATCACCTTTATTAAATATTAAGGGATTTTCAAGTTTACTTTTTATTATCTCATCAATTTATATCAAGCCATGAAAGGCAATTTCAACATTAAAAATTCTCAAGTGACAAATAAAATGCGCAAATCACATCGAGGCGACAGCCCGATCCAACAAAAATGTAAATTGTGCACTGCCGAGGATTGAACGGCACGAACTATAGATGCATCTATTATCCCACTCGTGAATCATTCATGCGATGCAGTCAACATAAAATAAACAATTACCCTGCTCACGAATCATCCATGCGACGCAGGTCAGATAAGATACACAATCACCCTACTCACGAATCATCCATGCGATGCAGGTACACATAAAATACATGCTCAAATGGCCAATTAAGAATTTATAGGGGAGTAATTATCCAAATAAAATAATTCTCTTTTAACAATTTTTAAGAAATGAAGTTTAATACTTTTAGAAATTCACTTACCAATTCAATGTGATTTAAGCAATTCAAGCTATCAGTGAGTTCATAAATAATCCACGTATAACATGCTTTTGGGTCCTAACTACCCGGATAATAGCATAATAGTATCTACGCACAGACTCTCGTCACCTCGTGCGTACATAGCCCCCACAAATAGGAGCACATAATCCATTAATTCATCTATGGGGACAATTTCCTCTTACAAGGTTAGAAAGGAGACTCACCTCGCTCCGACGATCCATAACCGGCATTCCACGCCCTTCCGAAGACCCTAATTGATGCACCACACTCCAAAACTAGCCGGTACACCAAATAAGGAAAGGAGTTCTCGTTTTCAAACTCTAGAAAATCCCAAAATAAAAAGGTCTACTCCTTACTCAAGTTCCCAGTGAAGACGAAACAAGATTTCAGTGATTCTGTCTTCTATTAATTCTTTATTCAAATTCAATTCCAACAAATAAAATAGAAAATTCTTGAGTAGTCTACTTCCCTTTGAATGATAAATCCCTTAACTCTTAATAATTAAAGGAATACCTTGGAACCCATAAGGGATTTACTTGTCTATATATTGTTCCATTCGATCTTTTAGGTCCCGACTTCACCTCGATGGTTAGGCCACCACGCCCTTAAAGTCTATACGCGATAGATAGACTCCTAGAACCATGACATATTTGCTTACTTGAACATAATTTCTTTCCACGAAAAGAAAGGAAATGTTTCATTCTACAAAATAAAAAGCTTTTTTTACGAGGTACAAATAGAAATTCCTCTTTATTTGATTTGTTACGAAATCGACCATAGATCAATTCCCTTTTTATTTGGGAGTATTGACTACACCCCAATTCTGAGCTTCATGTTACTCTTTCCAAGTGACATGTCAGGTCCAGGGCATCCCAATTGGATTGACTGGGATGACAGTTTCTCCTTCCGAGTCTGTAAAATCAGAATTTCGATCAAATCACACATCGCAGTATACTAGGCCTTCTAATTCTTTAAGAGGTTTATCTAAAAGATTCGCAATATAACTAGGAAGACATTTTAAATACCACACATGGGTTACTGGGCATGCGAGTTTGATATAGCCCATTTGATACGAAAGCAAATCCATTAATATACTCTCAATTATACATTACAATCAAATTTATAGCAATTCCTAACTCCGATCAAAAAGTTGATCAAAACCCTCAGGTCCACGTGTCCGGAATCCGAAATTTTTCGAAGATAAAGATTACCCATGACCTATGGAGCTCAAATATATAATTTTCTCGAAATTCCATACCCAAAATCGTGGGGATTTTGCATCCCCGATCATCACTTCAAATGGAAAGTCATGCCCTTCGGGTTAAAAACTGCACCTTCCTTGTTCCAAAAAGCCATGATAAAAATATTCCAATCCATCAAACCCCAAATTTTCTACACAATTCATGCTTAAATCCATACATAATTGATGTATTTAACTCATAATAGAGGGGGATAACTTACCTTATCATTGATGATGAAAACCCTCTCTTAAAGCTCCCCAAAAATCGCCCAAGCCATGAAAAATATGAGAGAAATGGCCAAATATCCGATTTTAAAACAACCATTCTGCACCAGCTATTTTGGCACATGTGGCCCGTTGACCGCATCTGCAGTTCCACATGTGCGGCTTCTCTACCGCATCTGCGGTCCTTCCCAGGGCCCCTTTATTTCTGCTTCTGCGAGCCCTCACCGCAGATATGGTTCTGCTTCTGCGGCTTCTCGACCGCATCTGCGGCCCCCCTTCACTTTAGTCCAAACCGCATCTGCGGCTCCACACCTGCGGCCCAATTTCGCAGGTGCGGTATGACAGAAACCTTCATCCTTCCAAAAATCCCATTTTTGATCCGTTAACCGCCCGGAATCCACCCGAGGCCCCCGGAACCTCAACCAAACCTACCATCCAATCCCAAAGTACATTACCGACTTGCTCGAGGCCTCAAATCATATCAAACAACATTAAAACCATGAATTACACCCCAATTCAAGCTTTATGAACTTTGAAATTTCAAACTTCCATTTCTGATGTTTAAACCTATCAAATCACATCCGATTGACCTCAAATTTTGCGCACAAGTCATATTTGACATTACGGACCTACTCCAGCTTTCAAAATTAGATTCCAACCTCAATATCAACATGTCCACTTCCGGTCAAACTTCTCAAAAACCTGCAAATTTCTATCTTTAGCCAAATGACTCCAAAATGACCTGCGGGCCTCTGAATTCACTTCCGATCGCACCCCAACTCCAAAATCACTATACAAAGCTATTTACAGTCTCGGAATCCTAAACGGACATCGATAACACTAAAAAGCCCTTCAAGCCAAACTTATGAAATTTCTTCTAAAATGCTAACTTCCACAATAAGCGCCAAAATGCTCCCGGGTTGTTCGAAACCCGAACCGAGCATACACCCTAGTCTAAATCATCACACAAACCTGCTGGAACCTTCAGATCCTAATTCCAAGCTCGTTTACTAAAATTCCAGTCCTAGTTCATTCTTTCAACTTTAAGCTTCCGAAATAAGAATTATCTATCCAAATCGACTTAGAACTTCCTGGAGCTTAATTCCAACCATGCGTACAAGTCATAATACCTGAAATGAAACTGTGCATGGCGTCCAACTGCTGAACGGAGCACTAGTACTCAAAATGACTGGTCAGGTTGTTACAACAATATTTCAGGTCATTTAGACGTGTTTTCGTCAGGTTTTTGATCGAATGAGTAATACGGAAGTTTTGGAATTTCTTAAGCTTGAATCTGAGGGTGATTCGATGTTTTGATGTTGTTTTGAGTGTTTCGAAGGTTGGAACAATTTTGAATGATGTATAGGGTGTGTTGGCATGTTTGGTTCAGGTCTCATGAGGCTTGGATAAGTTTTAGAGGAGTTTTTGGAATATTTTGCCATTTTGAGCATAACCATGTAATGATCCAAAGGTCCATTTTTAGTTCTAGATATAGAAATTTGATTTCGAGACTTCCGGAATTTTGACAATTAATTATAGGAGTGATATGAAAAGTTTGGTTTAATTTCATCAAGTCGCGATTGGGTTTTTGACGTGAAACATGTGTTAATTATTTAACGAGCGAAATTGATATCGCACTGAGCAAACGAGCTCCGAATTGAGTTTCAATTAAAGGAATATGTTTGTATCATTATTTGTGACTCATAGGAACAAGAATCATCGAATTTCGAGTTCGTATGGTGAAGTTAGAGGCTTTTTAGTGAAATTAAAGACTGCTGGTGCAACAACTCAGGTGTGCACCTTCAGCGACCAGATTTGACCACTTATATCGACAGGAATTAACCTTTAGCGACCATAATCGGGGTTTTAATGCTGTTTCTATTTTTTAGCTCATTTTGACATTTTTTGGTGAAAGAACACGGTTTAAGGCGATTTTTGAGCAAGAAATCATGGGAAATCTTGAGGTAAGTCACTTGTGATCATTTCTACTCCATAATATTGAATTATCATCGAATAATTCAGCTAGATTACATATTTTTGAGGTGTAAATTGAGAATTTGGGCCTATGAGTTTGAAAATAAGATTTGAAGATTTGGAGGCCGGACTGGTGTCGGAATTTAGTAATTTTGGTATGGTTAGACTCATGGTTGAATGGGTTGTCGGATTTTGTGAGTTTCATCGAATTCCGAAGCGTGGGCTCCGGGACCGAGTTTGAGCAATTTCGGGATTTTTGATGTTAAGTTGGATATTTTCGAGTGGGCTTCGCCCCCGTAGCATATTTTAATAATTATGTACTGATTGTGGCTAGATTTGGAGCATCCGGAGGTCGATTCATGTGGGCGAGGTATCACGGGCTAGAGTTTGGACCGGATCGAGGTGAGTAATGATGTTAAATGATGTCCTGAGAGTTTGAAACCCCGGATTGCACATTGTATTACTATATTGAGGTGAAACACGTGCTGGATGATGAGTGCGGGGTTTTTACTAGTGGGGATTATGACTTGGTCTGTCCCGATTGATGATTTTACTGTATATTTGACTGAAACTGATTTGTTATCCTCTTGAATTGGGCTTATTGCCATATTTGGGCTTCGTACCAATTATTTGAACCATTCGGGGATTTTTATCACTATTTCCTCACTATGTTGACTTATATTTAGACTCGGTCCTGTTGATAATTATTGTTTTACAAACTCAGCCGCTTTTATACAGATTTGAAACTTAAATGATATTTTTGGGCTGAGAACTACCGTTTTACAAATGCCCAAGGGGCTTATGATGATTTTTTGGACTGAGTAAGGTCGAGGGCCATATGTGAGGATATGTTGAGTGATGTGAGGAGGCTTTCAGGCCTTATGAGTGATGTGAGAAGGGTTTCAGGCCTTATGTTATTATTGCGCTTGGGCTGTAGGAGCCCCTTCGGAGTCTGTACACTCCCAGTGAGCGTCGTCGGCATTAAATGGATTGGGCTACATGCCGCACCGGTTACTATATGATAATGTTCTGAGAGTGAGCCCGAGGGACTGATACTATACTGAGTGATTGATACTGAGCCCGAGGGGCTAATACTATTTTGAGTTATTGATGTGGTGCCCGAGGGGCAGATTTCTACTTGTTATTTTGATATTGAGCACGAGAGGCAGATTTCTACTTGTCATTTAATGCCAAATTACCTGTTTTACTGGTTTAACAGAGATTTCACCTGATATTTCACTGATTTGTTATTTTAAGTGATTTTACTGCTTCTATATAGAATGCTTTATGCCTTAACGTGTTTTCTTGCTTTCAGCCATGATTTATATTTATTACTCACTGGGACGGAGTACTCACATTACTCACTGCACTGTGCGTGCAGATTCTGGCAGAATAGATTTCCACTCCTCAGAGCTGATCCTTCCAGTCCAGGCGATGTTTCAGAGACTACGAGGTAGTTGTTGGAGTCCGCAACCCCCGTGACTCCTTTATCTTATTATTCCTACATTATTCGAACTATTGTATCAGATTTTGTATTTAGTAGACTTGTGTTAGGATTCTTTAGTTGCTCATGACTTGTGACATCCCGGTTAGGGTTGTGTTGGGTTGGATTTTCGCATTTTTATCTATACTTCCTATATTTGGTATTATTAAACCATGTTGTACTATAATTGTGTTAAATAATTATTTTAAAAGGATGAATTGGGTCGACTGGATGGACTTGTCTTCACGAGAGACGTCATCACGACCACGTTCGGGATTTGGGTTGTGACACTTTCTCCTTTATATTACTTTAGATTTTAATTCTTTATTGTTTTATCTTTTACCTTTTTAATATGTGTTTTATTGTAGTGATTGTGGCATATATTGTTCTGCATTTGTGGAGTATTTGATTGAAGGGAAGAAGATACCATCAGACAAGAACATCTTTGATCCTTTACAACTTCGATTCAGATACGCAGCATTGATATATAATTATGGTAAGAAGAAGCAGCTGGAATATCTGGTTAGTGAAGATGAGGCCACTGGAAGACTAGATAAACCTTCTATTTCAAAAAGGCGCAAGATAAAGACAAAGCAATAGTTTTTTCTTCTTAGTTGTAATTGACTACATATTTTTGATTGAAATGCAGATTAATATACTGTATATTATGCTGCAATTAAAAATGATAAATTTTTTGTTTCCTATATATTTGGCTGCAGATCCATCATTTAATTCATATTTTCCGGTATTGCTCCCTAGATATTATGCTTGAAATGCTACTTATGAAGGCACATAAGCCAGTATATTACACCGGAGTTACAAATTGTTAAACTTTAATCTCCAGTATTTAACATTGAACTTGAAAATTCTAGAGTTGTTTACTTGAAATTAGTCCAATTTTTGTTGCTCCCTATAAAATATGCTGCAAATGCTACTTATGAAAGTATATAAGCCAATATATTATAATGGAGAAGTGGAAAATAGTGAAAAATAGTGGAAAGTTCGTATCTAGAATAATTTACAGAATTAAATAATTTAATATTTTATTTCCTGTATTTTGTATTGGAGGAATACATTTCTAAACTACTACGTCCTGTATTTAAATCTGGATATGAAACATACATATTTTTCACCTTAAATTAGTCCAATTTTTGTTACTTGTTGTAAAATATGCTGAAAATACTACTTATGCAGGGATATAAGCCAATATTTTATAATGGAGAAGTGAAAAAAATTAGAAACTTGGTTTCTGGAACAAGTTACTGAAATTAAATAATTTAATATTTTGATCCCTATATATTACACTGGAGATATAAATGGTTAAACCATAATCTCCAGTATATAATACTGAAATGTTGAATCATAATATTTAGTATTTAATACTGGACGTTAAAAATCCAGAAGTTTTTACCCTAAATTAGTCCAATTTTGGTTACTCCCTAGAAAATATACTGCAAATGCTACTTATCAAGCCAGTACATTATAATGAAAAAGTGCAAAATAGTGTAAACTTGAAATTTAGAATAATTTACTGAATTAAATAATTTAATATTTTTTTGCTCTATTTTACACCAGAGGTATATGTTACTAAACTACTATGTCCTGTGTTTATTTCTGGAGTTGGAAAATACATATTTTCACCTTAAATTAGTCCAGTGTTGGTTATATCCTATAGATTATGCTGGAAATACTACTTATATAGGGATATAAGCCAGTATTTTATAATGGAAAAATATAAAATAGTGGAAACTTAATTTTTGGAACAAGTTATTGAAATTAAATAATTTAATATTTTGACCCTGTATATTGCACTGGAGATATAAATTATTAAACTAAAGGCTTCAGTTTTAAATACTGAACTGTTGAATCACAATATTCAGTATTTAATACTAGATGTGATAGATAATATATGATGTGACATACAAGTCACTTAGTATAGCTCCCTATAACATTTCATCATTACCTATAATAGACCATCATTTCCTATGAATTCCAGTACTTTACATACCCCTTGGATGTACTGTTTACGTAGTTCTATTCACAAATTATATTATACTATCTTGGTAGTTGTGTCGCAGTAATTAGAGCATTTATACTTATCAATTATACTGGAGTATAATTTTGATTCTTTTATGTATATTACAGTGAAGTTTGACATATATAATAAGAAGTGTGAAAAATATGGAAATTTTTTATCGAAAATAAATTGATGGAACGTAATACACATTGCTTTATATTACGTAATAAATATGGTATTTTATCATTTTATAATTATATTTATGACGTAAGATGCAAGTAACTCTAATATAGTTTTCTATAATATTTCATTATTTCGTCTACATTGCATTACTTTATTACGTGCAGTCTCTGATGTATTTTCAACCACTAAAATTAATTTATTTTTTACATTGGGAGTTGTGTTACAGTAATAATTGCATTTTTACTCTTTTAATTAAACTGTGGTTCATGAATCGTTATGTTACCCTGACGTTTAGTTTGCCTTCTGTCTTCTCCTATACACTATTGAATTTTTTTCCCTCTATATAAGCAGACATCATTTTTCTATTTATTCACTAAAACGCATCTATTTGTGTGATGACCCAAAGGGGTCATCACCTGTTTTCTCTTCTTTTCACGCTTCTGAGGCCTTGAAAACCTCACTTTTAGTTGTCTCGATTTGCGTGCGCAGTTTGGGCGCATAGCTAGAAAGCTTAAATATGAATTCTGTATAAAAAATGATGAATTTTGATATTAATTTGATTAAAGTTGACTTTGGTCAACATTTTGAGTAAACAGACCCAGGCGCATGATTTGACGGTCCCAGAGGATCCGTAGAAAAATATGGGACTTGGGCGTATGACCGAAATCGAATTCCGAGGTCCCAAGCCCGAGAAATGAATTTTTGTGTGAAATTAATTAAGGAAAATGGAAAGTAAATTTGATAAGAAGACTAGGGTATCGGGCTCGTATTTCGGTTCTGACACCCACTAAAAGTCTTATATGTGATTTAAGCGCTTTCTGTAAAGTTTAGTTGAAAACGGACGTCATGTGACGTGTTTCGGACTTAAAATAAAAAATTTATATTTTATGAAAAGTTGGAAGAAATCATGTGATTTGAGGCCTGATTCTATGTATATGATGTTATTTTGGCTATTTGATCGCACGAGTAAGTCCGTAGGATGTTTGTGAGGTTGTGTGCATATTTGTTTTGGAGCCCCGAGGGCTTGGGTGAGTTTTGGATAGGTGTCGAGTTGCATTTTGAACCTTTGGAAAAATCTGGTATTATCTGTTCTGCATTTTTCGCATTTGCGAAAGCAGGTCTCGCAAATGCGAGCCTGGCATCACAAATGCAAAGGAAGGGGCGTAGGTTTGGGGTTGCAAATACGACCAAGGCCTTGCAAATGTGAAGGACCCAGACTCCGCAAAAGCGATAAAAGGTTCGCAAATGCGAAGTCCTCCCAGGTGGCCCAAGTTCGCAAATACGAACTAAAATCTTGCAATTCCCATACCTGCTGGGTTCGCAATTGCGAACCCACGTTCACATTTCCCATATCTGAGGCCTGCAATTTTTCATACTTATACGAATTTTAACCCTCTTTTTTTCATTCTTTAAAAACCCAAACTCCATAGGCGATTTTCCAAGAAAACTTATCTTCTCCAAATCATTTGTAAGTCAATTTTTACTTAACTTCTTCAATCTTTAACATCATTAAACATATTTTCATCTGAAAATCAAGGATTTCCATGGGTGAAAATGAGGATTTTGGGTAGAACCTAGATTTTCTTCAAATTGGGGAGTTGGACCTCAATTTGAGGTTCGATTTCAAAACAAATCATAGATATGAACTCGTGGGGGAATGGGTAACTGAGTTTTGGTTCGAACCTCAGGTTTTGACCACTTGGGCCCGGTGGCGTTTTGGGAATTTTTGAGTAAAACTTTGGAAAATTCATTTTTATGTATTCAAATTGATTTAATTAGCATTTGTTGATACATTCAAGTAATTTGTGACTAGATTCGAGTGGTTTGGTGGTGAATTCGAGGGGTAAAGCTATACTAGAGGCTTGAGTTGAGTTTGGGGCATTCGAGGTAAGTGTTTGATCTAACTTTGGCTTGAGGGAATAGGATTAGAGTGTTAGTTGCTAATTGCTAATTGTAGAGTACGGTGTATAGGTATGGTGACGAGTATCTATACACTGGTGTCTAGTATGACCGTGAGTCCTTATTTGTGCTTATTCTAATTTTGTTGTGATTCTTCCTTGTGGAATTGATGATTTCTATATAATGTGAAGAGTATGAGAAAGGAACTGTGATTATTCCCTTGACGGGCTGTATTCGTATAGTGATTATCTCCCTTGCCGGGATGTGAAAGTTATTGTTGTTGTTCCCTTGCCGAAATTTAACTATTTGCTTGTGTTTCCCTTGCCGGGCCTTCTATTACTGTTTTGTCTATCCCCTCGCTCCCATTGGTTGTGATTGTTTCTTGGGTGAGGAAGAGTGATAAAGCACGAAGGTTGATGCCGTGCACGATTTGTGTTGAGTATATGTTAATGCACGAAGGAACATTCCGTACCATATTTTGAATATTAATGCACGAAGGAACATTCCATGCCATGTTTGAATATTAATGCACAAAGGAAAATTCCGTGCCATGTTTTGAATACTAATGCATAAAGGAACATTTCGTGCTATGTTTGAATATTAATGCACGAAGAAACATTCCGTGCCATGTTTGAATATTAATGCACGAAGGAACATTCCATGCCATATTTTGATTATTAATACACGAAGGGACATTCTGTGTCATGTTTTGATTATTAATGCACGAAGGAACATTCCGCGCCATGTTGTGATTATTAATGCACGAAGGGACATTCCGTGCCATGTTTTGATTATTAATGCACGAAGGGACATTCCGTGCCATGTTTTGATTATTAATGCACGAAGGGACATTCCGTGCCATATTTTGATTGTTTTTCTACTCTCGTTAGCTTTGTAGTTGTACCGTTTCATTCCTTATTTATTGATTTTGTATTTTAACTATTACAGCCCCTATAGTATGCCCCCCTCCCTCTTGACTTGTTAAATTTCTGTATCCTCTTCTATTGCGTATGTATATATTTGAACTACACAGGTTTGATTGGTAGTCCGGTCTAGCATCGTCACTACTTCGTCGGGTTTAGGCCAGGCACTTACCAGCACATGGGGTCGGTTGTGCTGATGCTACACTTCTGTGCTCTTTTGCACAGAGCCAGAGCAGCTTTTGGACAGGAGTAGTTGATTGGGAGCTGACTTCTGTCGAGAGATTTCGAGGTAGCCTTGCTGACATCCGCATGGTCCGGAGTCTCTTCTATCTTTGTCATTCGTTTGTTATCCTTGTACCAGAACAAACAGTATTGTGTTTTATTCAGACCTTGTGTTTAGCATTCTATAGATGTTCATGAGTTAGTGATTCCAGTATTGGGTAGAGGTTGTAATTGAATTTCCGTACTTGTTTTCAGTTTATTCATATTTAAAACTTCCGCTTTTATATTAAATGTCTCATTGCCCAAATATTGTCGATGTTTGCCTAAAAGGTTAATAATTAATTGGCTTGCCTAGCTCCTAATAGTAGGCGCCATCACGACTCCCGACGGAGGGAAATCCGGGTCGTGACAATTTGTAATAACAAAAAGTGGACGCAGTCATCAAAACCATTATTAATGAGTTGAAGGAAGATATCACAGAAGATTTTGAGATCAAGTTTGATGATGTCACGACCCAATTCCCAAACCCGGTCGTGATGGTGCCTCTCATGAAGACAAGGCCAGCCAACAGAATAACAATGCCCCTTTTTAATAGTTAATAAACATAAATGAATGAATAATACGGCTTAATGGCATTAATAGCTGACATTTACCACCCAACACAACCCGACCGGGGTGTCACAAGTCACGAGCATCTAAAGAAGACTGAACCCCACTACAGGGCCAATAATATATACAAAATAAAATATGGAGTTCAAAAGATGAAGTCCCGTGCCGCGAACGATGGCGGTCACCTTGCTCAGCTTCAATAGTCATACCTTCGATCAGCTAGTAACCCGCTACCGGGTGAACAATACCTGCAACTGCATGCGAGGTGCAGGAAGTAAAGTGAGTACTCCAACTCAGTGAGTAATAAGAGTAAATAATAACTGAGCGACAAGAAATCACGTAAGAGCACTCCATCATGCAATATGGGACAGAACAACCCTTTGAGAAAACAGTGAAACCATGAAAACCCTTTAGAAATATCTGGTTCAGTTAAAAACCTCTTTTAAAAATATCCTTTTCCAACAGTCAAGCATATGAATACGATATCAGATAGTGCAGGTCAGCACATAAGTCAACCCTTGGGCACATCACTCCACCAACAAATAACACCAGGGTATCTGGTAAGCAATTCCCGAAGTAGCATGGATGCCAATAAAATGAGAGTGTTGAATGTCATGACACGTAGTACAAACAGAAACCAATACATGAATGCAATGCAATGCATATGATTGCTGCGGCGTACAGCCCGATCCATTTGGGTACCCGCGCTCACGGTGGGGGTTCAGACTCCAGAGGGGCTCCTACAGCCCAAGCGCAAATATCAATGTCACACCGTTGCGGCGTGTAGCTCGATCCATCCTCAGTCCAGAATATGCATGTGAGCTACTAAGGCGATGTCAAGTCATAGTTCTCAGCTCCAAACGTCAGAAATGTAGTTTAAGTTTTAAAACCTTAGAAGTTTGACTGGACATTTCAAAACAGTGTTTAACTCAGGACTGAAATTATTTAACATGCTAAGTATCATAGAAACAGTGATAATAAACCCTAAAGGATTCAAATAATCGGCACGAAGCCCAAAACAAGGCAATCAGCCCAAATCATAATGCTAACAAGTAGTTTCAGTCAAATACGTAGTAATTTCATCAATCGGGATGGACCAAGTCACAATCCCCAATGGTGCTCTACCCCATGCTCGCTATCCGGCATGCAAGTCACCTCAATACAGCACTATGATGTACAAATTCGGGGTTTCAAACCCTCAAAATATCATTCACAAGTATTACTCACCTCGAACCGGTGAAATTCCTCGCTCGTGACGCCCTTGCCCCTCAAATTGGCCTCCACACGCATCGAATCTAACCAAAACCACAAGGAATACATTACAATATGCCAAGGGAACAATACCCAATCGAAAACAATCGAAATATAGCAAAAATCCCGAAACTAGCAAAACTCGAGCCCCGGGCCCGCTTCTTAAAAAAATTACAAAACTCACATTACCGGATTCCTCGTCTCACCACGAGTCCATACATACCAAGAACTCCCAAATCCGAGCTCAAATGACCTATCAAATCCCAATTTGAAATATCAAAATTCAAGCCCTAGCTTTACCCCTTTTTTTAATGAATTTCAACCAATTTCCATGATAAATCTACCATAAACTCCAATAATTAGGCCAAGGAACTTACCTCCAATCGATTCTCAGTCAAAACCCTCGAAAATTCTCGCCCAAAGCTCTCTAAGACGTTCAAAAATGGTGGAAACTACCTCTTGTTCGCGGATGAAATATGACATTTAAAACCCTTCTGTCTACAACAACTTTTGTTTCTGCGGTCCCGCTTCTGCGGCCAAAAATCCGCTTATGCGGTTCTCACTTAAAAGCCCAATCTCCGCTTTTGCGACTCTAACTCCGCTTCTGCGGTTCACCCAAGACCGCTTTTGCGGTTATACACTCGCTCCTGCGGACCCGCTGATGCAAAAAGGGTCCGCTTATGCGGAGCTCCTCAACCCCACACAAAATCACTTCTGCGCTCTTCTACCTGCTTCTGCGAAACCGCTTCTGCGGTCCATTTCCACAGAAGCGGAAATACCAGATGATAGCAATATCAGACCTGAAGCAAACTTCAAAAACTCTCGTTTGACCACTCGAATTCACCCCGAGGCTCCCGGGGCCTTGACCCAAAGCACCAACACCTCCTAAAACATTATTCAAACTTGTTCCAATCCTCAAAACACATCAAACAACACCAAAATCATCAATTCACATCGGATTCAAGCCTAAGTTTCTTCAAAACTTCCGAAATGCATATTCGATCAAAAACCCGACCAAACAACGTCGGAATGACCTAAAAATTTGTTACACATATCCAAAATCACCCAACAAAGCTATAGCAACTCTCGGAATTCCATTCCAACCCACGAATCAAAATCTCACCTAACAACCGGAATCCGCCAAAATACTAACTCGCCAATTCAAGCCTAATTCTACACCGGACCTCCAAAATCAATTCCGATCTCGCTCCTAAGTCACAAATCATCCCCCGAAGCTAACCAAACCACCGGAAATCACATCCGAGCCCTCTAACTCAATAGTCAACATTCGGTTGACTTTTCCAACTTAAGCTTTCCTTAAAGAGACTAAGTGTCTCATTTCTTATCAAAATCAATCCAAATCAACTCTAACACACCACATACCGATAAAGAAACATGAAGAAGCATGAAATGGGGGAAATGGGGCAATAACACATGAGACGACGGGTCGGGTTGTCACCTCCTCACTTAAACAAATGCTTGTCCTCGAGCATACCCAGAGTTGTCCTAGAAGCCAACCGATAGCTAAATGACCTTACCAAGAATATACCCGGGGTGATCCCACGTCACCCTATCTCACATAGGTCCGATAGCACAATATAGCTAAAATTTCACAGTCCATCTAAACCATCAACCGTAGAACCACTTTGCACTTTCCGAAATCATACACAAGATCAGAACCTTACATCTATACTCAGAATAAGCCCGAACCAGCCATAATAACCCATACCTGCAACCTCCGGTGAAACCATACGATATACCACAAAATCCAAACACTCGAAACAATGGCCTCTATTCACAGCAGTTGCCCACAATAACCAAATACCGATAGAAAACCTCTTATTAGCTAAAATCTTATTCCATCACTTTCACATACTGCCAACGATAAATAAAATATGCGATAAATCGTAACCATTCCTCAGATCACCCATACATGAAGCCACTCCCATTTTGACTAATACCACAATAGAATCCCGGGCAAAACCTCGATATTAACCCTCTAACACGCTGAAATCACATCTGTTCGCATTGATTAATGACTCCAAAGATCACCTTGAATTCAACACACCACCCTGGTGATACGACACCTCAATACAGGCCTAAGCCACAACTTGCATAATGCATGCACCATTAAGGAACGGTCTGAACATACTCAAATCAGGACAAATGACTCAAACGGAAGAGTTGTACCTCAAGCTCATCAATACTGTTACAACACAAAGCTGAGACCCCGTCTCACATCATAGAAATAGAGTACCTGAATCCTCCTCGAAAGGTCATAGCTTCACCACAACACGTGATCCTATCCAAACACTGTTACACATAAAGCACCTTAAGTCACCATGCTCAAAATAGACAGCCACGCACAGATTGATGTCTAAACCCAAACAATCCATTACACCCATAGTGAAACAAATAACACGCGACACACAACCCGATAGGCCATAACCAATACTCCATCCACCGAGCAATACTCAATTACTCTTCCCGCTTGACTTCCTTTCTGAGTCCCTAATAGAACCGCACCACATGTGCCCATATCCAACAAATCATAACGTCTCACAGCACAGAAAAGCAACTCACATATCTCCTTAGATCACTAAAAAGCTCAATAACAATCGAATCAACCTATCCCTCAACAATACAACTCGGGGCCAACCAAGCTAACTCAAGCTAAATACGTAGCCACCTCGGCCTGCCAACGAACTCAATATCAAGAAGCCTGAAGCTACTCCTTCCACTACTATAACTCCTGCCGGAGTTGTACGATACAGTGCCCGGAACCAAACCAATACCGAAATCCACAAGCTCACCCGGCGACGTGCCGGGCCACAAGAAACGCATCTGAAAAGTCCCTCAATACCGAAACTGAATCAATGGTAGAAACCTCTGTACTGATATTCGCCAAGAAGGCCCAATTAAGAAAAGTAATGCTTCCCGGCCGTCCGCTGATCTTTGGAATACAAACCACTCTGCTAGAACGTAATCTGATGCACCTCGCCACGCAACCTTTGGCATTTTCCGACATAGCCCATAGCACAATAGTCTAGAATAACCCACACCGAGACAACTAATCTACGGCTCAACATCATATCCAAAATCTAACATACCAACAAAGAAAGATCCACTCGGGCCTCCAAATCCCAATAGTCGCTAAACAGTATCGATACCCACGATCCATAACCACTGTATAGCCTGAACATGAGATCTCCCAATCTCCAACTCCATATAGCACACGAATCACCATACCTAATCCAAAATTCTGCCGTATGAATATATATTACACCTCGAGTACCCAATCATTCTTCGAAAGATATTCTAAAATTCTGCTGTGCCATCAAACAAACTCAGATATCAGCAGTCGACCTAGAAAGAAAGTGCCGCAATACCACCGAAGTATTATCAGTCTAATCACATTACCCTTTTTCCGAGACATATACTCTCATCAAATCACTTCCAATTAGCAGTACCATTTCCTTAATTACCTGAGGCTACCCGTTGCCTAAGAATTTTATGAACTTCTTTTCAGAACTGAACTGTAATTCATCTAGCCAAGACCTTCTGTCAATCCCATCTAGAAGAAGAATCATTACACATTCCATGCTTCGCATGCCCCAAGAAAATATATACATCTCTGAACCATGGTAAAACTCAACAAGAACTTTCTCCCCCAATTCCATGTGCACAAGATAAACTGCCAGGACTGAATCCTTCTACCCAAACCAAGCTAAGCAAGCTGCCAAAACTCAAGAGCATTGCTGCAAAATACTTGTAAGGGCTCACTACCTCGCACACATATAAAGAATTAATCATACCCTCACCATACTGATTTGGTCTACTATCAAGCTATTCCATCTATTTAATTTTCCTTCTGATTCATGATCAACTTGATATTCCCTCTTGTTGTAGCACCACAATGCCTCAACCTGGGCTTACTACACGAGACCCAAGCACAAGACCACACTGTCACAAACCCACGAGCCACCGAATACCCCCTCAAATGTTCCCAGAAATTCCATATTCCAGAATACTCTACTTGAAGAACTTCCTGCGAACCTGAATTCGTTGCCATTACTTTCCAGATGCCGATACATAGGATCCCATAATTAACATAAAAGTACCACAAGCCTCGACATTCTCCGATGAGTACACGGTCTCTGACCATATACACAACCTTGAGACACCTGATTGTTGCATGTAGGATCTTGAACACAATAAAACCATTCTCGATAGTCATTACTTCATATTCGAACTGCCATTTACCTGATCAAACTGACATAACCACCCGTGCCTCATTAGCACTCTGACACCGCAGGACGTGATCTTATTCCGATACAACCAAACAACTTTCTTTTCTTTACAGTAAGCATTCTTTATCAACATCAGCTCAAGACATCCTATTATTTCCACATATCTATGAAGTACCATATAACCTTTGTCAAAATTTTGCTTCACTCGTGCCATCCTCGGCTCAATTTCTGCAACCAGAACTGATCCGCCAGCATACCTCAAAACGGAACCAACATAGCACATAACCGTGCGATCAGCTAATCAACAACAACCTCCCCAACTTGGCTCAAAGCCATATATCAGGACACACTCAATAACCCATAATACTTTTACTCTAATGATGCCACAATATCATAGTGAGATTAAACTCAAATCATCTACTAGTTTGTGAAAACACAGATCATCTAGTACTAAAATCCTCGGCAAACCTCGCATCCATCCCCACATCAGTTGAATCCACCCTCTAAAATGACCCAAATTTATCAAATTTCAACACGTACTCTTCAATTATACATGAGATCTTCTAACAATATACATAAGAATCGTACCACTTAAGAACACTCCGCAGGAGATAATCCACTTGCTCCGCCTCAATTTAGTACTTCAGCACACATTTCCACCCTTATATACGTTACACAGTCATCTAGTCTTCTTGAGTCTGAACTCATACCGCCGCATGCAATGCACTTCACTTCCCAGCTAGGAGATACGAAAATATCCTTCACGCACCCATAATTCGGGCTACACATCAATCACAATAGTAATCAAACACTTAACAGTTCATCCATTTTCCAACAGACTTCTTCGTCGCTACTAAGTCATATATATACATCTCACAGTACTAACATACTCAGCACATGGATATCCAACCGCCGTTCCGGCTAATAAGGACAATATCGAACATATAAGTTCAGAAAACTTGCTCGCGCAATCAGCACCTCGATACTCAAGCCATAGGCAAAGATCCGGCCTCATGTCCTCCAAACTGGCCCAACATACTCACGAAGATCACATCTCGCCCCTTGATCGGGGAATCACAAGCCATCAAGACACATATAATACTGAGCGCTCATGTGCACATACAAACATGTGGAGGGAATTTCATGAGCTATATCTCAAGCTGAATCAAGTACGCACGATAAGAATTACAAGAAGGTGAAGTTTTTCCTAAAGGTTCTGCAGCCTCTCGAGGATAAATACAGACGTCTCTGTGCCGATCCGCGAGACTCTACCTAACGTGATCATGACTCGTGAGACCTAGTAACCTAGACTCTGATACCAACTTGTCACGACCCAATTTCCAAACTCGGTCCTGATGGCACCTCTCATGAAGACAAGGCCAGCCAATAGAACAGCAATGCCCCTTTTTAATAGTTAATAAATATAAATGAATGAATAATACAACTTAATGGCATTAATAGCTGACATTTATCACCCAACACAACCTGACCGGGGTGTCACAAGTCACGAGCATCTAAAGAAGACTGAACACTACTAAAGGGCCAATAATATATACAAAATAAAATCTAGAGTTCAAAAGATGAAGTCTGGCGTCGCGAACGCTGGCGGTCACCTTGCTCAGCTTCAATAGTCATACCTTTGATCAGCTAGTAACCCGCTACCGGGTGAACAATACTTGCAACTGCATGCGAGGTGCAGGGAGTAAAGTGAGTACTCCAACTCAGTGAGTAATAAAAGTAAATAATAACTAAGCGGCAAGAAATCACGTAAGAGCACTCCATCATGCAATATGGGATAGAACAACCTTATGAGAAAACAGTGAAACCGTGAAACCCCTTTAGAAATATCTAGTTCAGTTAAAAACCTCTTTTAAAAATATCCTTTTCCAACAATCAAGCATATGAATGCAATATCAGATAGGGCAGGTCAGCACATAAATCAGCCCCTCGGGCATAGCACTCCACTAACAAATAACACAAGGGTATCTGGTAAGAAATGCACGAAGTAGAATGGATGCCAATGAAATGAGAGTGCTGAATGTCATGACACGTAGTACAAACAGGAACTAATACATGAATGCAATGCAATGCATATGACCGTTGCGGCGCGCAACCCGATCCATTTCGGTAACCGCGCTCATTGTGGGGGTTCAGACTCCGGAGGGGCTCCTACAGCCCAAGCGCAATATCAATCACATCACTACGGCGTGCAGCTTGATCCATCCTCAGTCCAGAATATGCATGTGAGCCACTAGGGCGATGTCAAGTAATAGTTCTCAGCTCCAAATGTTAGAAATGTAGTATAAGTTTTCAAACCTTAGAAGTATGACTGGACATTTCAAAACAGTGTTTAACTCACGATTGAAATCATTTAACATGCTAAGTATCATGAAAACATTGATAATAATCCCTAAAGGACTCAAATAATCGGCACGAAGCCCAAAATAAGGCAATAAGCCCAAATCATGATGATAATAAGTAGTTTCAGTCAAATAAGTAGTAATTTCATCAATCGGGATGGACCAAGTCACAATCCCCAATGGTGCTCTACCCCACGCTCACTATCCGGCGTGCAAGTCACCTCAATACAGCACTATGATGTGCAAATCCGGCACCTCAAAATATCATTTACAAGTATTACTCATCTCAAATCGGTGAAATTCCTCCCTCACGATGTCCTTGCCCCTCAAATTGGCCTCCACACGCGTCGAATCTAACAAAAACCACAAGGAATACATTACTATATGCCAAGGGAACAATACCCAATCGAAAACAATCAAAATATAGCAAAAATCCCGAAACTAGCAAAACTCGAGCCTCAGGCCTGCTTCTCGAAAAAATTACAAATCTCACATTACCAAATTTCTCGTCTCGCCACGAGTCCATACATACCAAGAACTCCCAAATCCGAGCTCAAATGACCTATCAAATCCCAATTTGAAATATCAAAATTCAAGCCCTAGCTTTACCTATTTTTTAATGAATTTCAACCAATTTTGCATGATAAATCTACCATAAACTCAAATAATTAGGCCAAGAAACTTACCTCCAATCGATTCTCAGTCAAAACCCTCGAAAATTCACGCCCAAAGCTCTCCAAGTCGTTCAAAAATGGTGGAAACTACCTCTTGCTCGCGGATGAAATATGACATTTAAAACCTTTCTGTCCACAGCAACTTTCGCTTCTGCGGTCCCGCTTACGCTTATGCGGGACCGCTTCTGCGGCCAAAAATCCGCTTATGCGGTTCTCACTTAAAAGCCCAATCTCCACTTTTGCGACTCGAACTCCGCTTCTGCGGTTCATCCAAGACCGCTTCTGCGGTTATACTCTCGCTCCTGCGGACCCGCTGATGCGAAAAGGGTCCACTTATGCGGAGCTCCTCAACCCCACACGAAATTGCTTCTGCGCTCTTCTACCCGATTTTATAAATCCGCTTCTGCGGTCCATTTCTGCAGAAGCGGAAATACCAGATGACAGCAATATCAGACCTGAAACAAACTTCAAAAACTCTCGTTTGACCACTCGAATTAACCCCGAGGCCCCCGGGACCTTGACCCAAAGCATCAACACCTCCTAAAATATTATTCAAACTTGTTCCAATCCTCAAAACACATCAAACAACACCAAAATCATCAATTCACATCGGATTCAGGCCTAAGTTTCTTCAAAACTTCTGAAATGCGCATTCGATAAAAAACCCGACCAAACGATGTCCGAATGACCTGAAAATTTGCACACATATCCAAAATCGCCGAACGAAGCTACAGCAACTCTCGGAATTTCATTCCAACCCTCAAATCAAAATCTCGCCTAACAACCGGAATTCGCCAAAATACTAACTCGCTAATTCAAGCCTAATTCTACACCGGACCTCCAAATTAATTCCGATCTCGCTCCTAAGTCACAAATCACCCCCCGAAGCTAACCGAACCACCGAAAATCACATCCAATCCCTCTAACTCAATAGTCAACATTCGGTTGACTTTTTCAATTTAAGCTTTCCTTAAAAAGACTAAGTATCTCATTTCTTATCAAAACCAGTCCAACTCAACTCTAACACACCATATACCGATAAAGAAACATGAAGAAGCATGAAATGGGGGAAACGGGACAACAACATATGAGATGACGGATCGGGTCGTCACAGATGAGTTCATAGAGAAGTATAAAAGGGACTTGAGAAGACTGAAGGACAAGCTCGATAGGATAGAGAGGATTGCACGAGATGGGGATCGTGGTGCATACAGTACTGAAATGGTGTCTGATGATTCGCGTGATTAGTTTTTTATTTTTATTTTATTTTTTGGTGCATATGTTTTGTGGAAGTATATGCAAGAAGACTATGTAGTTTTATTTTATGTTAATATAATATAATTTTATTTTTAGTCTATATCTGCCTTCATTTTATTCAAACAATCTCGCATTTAAGCTTTTAAAAAAAAAATTTATAATAACTAAATATTTTATTTCTTATATATTTTCATGGAGGCATATAGTGATAAACTATAATGTTCAGTATTCAATATTGCATGTGTACAATCCAGATTTTCCCGTATTCCTGTAAGTTATGCTGGAAAATCTAGTAATTAAGCTATATAGATAAGTGTATTATAATGGAGAAGAGTAAGACAGTGAAAAATTTGTATGTAGTATAATTTGCTCGAAATAAATAAATTAAATGTTTGTTTCCTGCATACTATTCTTCTGTTAGCAAATCAAGAAACAAAAAAATCCGTATTTTTTACCCTAAGTTTGTTGATGCAACTTTTGTTCGAGTTCTAATTTTAGTTGCTTCATGTAAATTATGTTGGAAAATCTAGTAATTAAGCTATATAGACCAGTATATTATAATGGAGAAGAGTAAGACAGTGAAAATTTTGTATGTGATATAATTTGCTCGAAATAAATAAATTAAATATTTGTTTACTACACACTATTCTCCTATTAGCAAATCAAGAAACAAAAAAATACAGATTTTTTACCCTAAGTTTGCTGATGCAACTTTTGTTCGAGTTCTAATTTTAGTTGCTTCCTGTAAATTATGCTGAAAAATCTAGTAATTAAGCTATATAGACCAGTATATTATAATGGAAGATAGTGAAAAATTTGTATCTAGTATAATTTGCTCGAAATAAATAAATTAAAAGTTTATTTCTTGCATACTATTCTCTTATTAGCAAATCAAGAAACAAAAAAATCCAAATTTTTTACCCTAAGTTTGCTGATGCAACTTTTGTTTGAGTTTTAATTTTAGTTGCTTCCTATAAAATATGCTGGAAAATCTAGTAATTAAGCTATATAGACCAGTATATTATGATGGAGAAGAGTAAGACAGTGGAAAATTTGTATCTAGTATAATTTTCTCGAAATAAATAAAATAAAAGATTGTTTCCTGCATACTATTCTCCTATTAGCAAATCAAGAAACAAAAAAATCCAGATTTTTTACCCTAAGTTTGTTGATGCAGCTTGTATTCGAGTTCTAATTTTATATTATGCTAGAAAATCTAGTAATTAAGTTATATAGACCAGTATATTATAATGGAGAAGAGTAAGACAGTGAAAAATTTATATCTAGTATAATTTGCTCGAAATAAATAAAATAAAATTTTGTTTCCTGCATACTATTCTCCTATTAGCAAATCAAGAAACAAAAAAATAATAATAATAATATTTTGAAAAAAAGAATACCAAACTAATTATTCAGAATGCAACCATATTGTATATAACCACATGAGCCAATGCAACAATATTGTATATAATCAATCATTTTTTTTTCCTGTATTTTCTTGCATAAGGATGAGCTACAGCAGAATTTGTACAATTTATTCTGTTATGCCCATATTTTTTGCAACAACCACATCTTGTTTCCTTCTTGAATTCTGTACCGGAAACATGTCAATTCTTCTGTCTTCTTCCTAGCATTACTTTTGCATCTGGAGGCTTAGTGATTACCGATTTAATATTGTCTGGTATAACCCATGTTGTTGAATCACCTACAGAATTTACTTGCCCTTCATATGTTTTCAACCAAAAGTCCCTTGAATAATAGGCTGAGCAAAAGGCTGATTTCTTCTAATATATACTCTCAATTGTAGCAATTGCATGTTCACACGGTATCTCATCTAGCTAAAATTCAGAACAATCACATGTTCTTTTGTCTAGATCAACAATAAATTCCATACCCCCTTCTTTGATATTAAATTTGAGTCGATCAATGGGCAATACTCTAAATGTAAAAGCTGGTTTAATTTTATCTTCCAATGTTGCTTCTGCCCAATTTGATAACTCGCGGAATATTCCTTCTGCAGTTGTCCTTCTTTCATAAAACTAGCTTTGCAATTTTTCTTGTATGAAATCCATCATTGTTAAAAGTGACAATTCTCTTGCACATATCAAAACATTATTCATAGACTCAACAATATTTGTGGTTAACATATCATATCGTTGTCTTGGATAATGTGAACGAGCCCATCTTTTTGGTGGTTCCTCCATCAAATAATTGAATGTTTTTGTATCAGCAACAGCTATTTGGGACATGAATTTGTCATGACCCAAAATCCACTAAGGGTCATGGTGGCACCGGACACCACCGTCAGGCCAGCCAACTCAAATTACTTAATTAAATCTCATTTTAACACTTTTGAAATCCAGGATTTTTTCTTCATTATTAAGAAATTTTAAAGGATATAGTTTAAAATCAAATTTTAATGTTGAACTATTAATACAATACTTCAAACCATCCCAGAAATCCGGTGTCACAAGTGCACGAGCAACTATCGATATGGAAAATAAAATACAACATATCTCTGAAATACAGTGGACAGAGAATAAATAATAAGAAAACACTCGAAGGAACTACACTAGTTGTGGGTCATCTCGAACAATGCAGCTCACCTAGTCCCAGAGTCATCCATTCTGCTATGCCCAGTAGGCTGCTAGAGGTATATATACATGTGCAACAAAAATGCACAGAAGTATAGTATGAGTACGTAATCAACGTGTACTCAGTGAGTATCCCGCCTAATCCCGAAGGGGTAGAGACGAGATGGTCAACTTGATGCTTTCTAATGGTCCAGTAATGATTCATCCATAATATGTATATATTAAATAGTGGATTTATTTTTATAAACATGGTTCTAATCCAAAAGTAAACACGTAATTATTTCATAGGAAAATTTTCAGAATTTCTCTTTAAATATAATCCAAATATTATTAAGCCACAAAGGGCAATAATAACTTAATTAAGTTCAGGCAGCAACACAAGCATGTGCAAATCATACCGAGGCGGCAGCCCGATCCAACAGAAATAAATGTGCAACTTGTCGAGGGTCGACGGCGCGCCTATAGATGCATCTACTAATCTGCTGAGGCGTTCGGCCTGTTCCAAAATAAACACACACAGATAGACAATCAGTCAAGAAGTCAATCATGGGGCAATTATCCAAGAAAAGCCAATTCTCTTTAATATTTTGAAAAAACGAAATTTAAGTCTTTTTAGAAATCCATTTATTAATTTAATGTGATCTAAGTAATTCAAACCATCAATGGGTTCACAATTAATTCAAATACAACATGTTTTTGGATCCTAGACTACCCGGACAATAGCATAATAGTAGCTATGTACGGGCTCCCATTATGCCGTGCGTACGTAGCCCCCACAAATAGGAGCACATAACCAATTTAATTCACCTATGGGGTAAATTCCCCCTCACAAGATTAGAAAGGAGACTCACCTTGCTCCGAAGACTCATAACCGACATTTTTACATTCTTCCAAAGGCTTAAACCAACGCACAATGCTCCAAATCTAGCCAACGATCATACAAATCTATTAATATATGCTCAATTGTACTTTACAACCCAATTTATAACAATTTTGTCACGACCCAATTTCCACGCCCGGTCGTGATGGCGCCTCTCGTGAAGACAAGGCCATCCAATTAACCCAAATCCTCTCTTTAACAATTATTAAACATAAATGAATAGAAAGTACAACTTAATGGCATTAAAAACTATTAATTACAACCCAACACAACCCGACGGGGTGTCACAAGTCACGAGCATCTAAAGAAGACTGAACAACACTCTAGGTCCAATGATATATACAAAATAAAATCTGGAGTTCAAAAGATGAAGTCCGGTGCAGCAAACGCTGGCGGTCACCTTGCTCAGCTACAATAGTAATACCTTCAATCCGCTAATAACCCGCTACCGGGTGAACAATACTTGCAACAGCACGCGAGGTGCAGGGAGTAAAGTGAGTACTCCAACTCAATGAATAATAAAAGTAAATAATAACTGAGCAGCAGAAATCACGTAAGATCACTCCATCATGCTATATAGTACAGTGTAACCCTTTGAGAAAACGGTGAAACCGTGAAAACTTTTGAAATATCAGAGTTCCATTTAAAACCTCTTTCAAAAATATCCTTTTTCCAATAGTTAAGCAAATGAATGTGAAACAGATAGTGCAAGTCAGCACATAAATCAGCCCTTCGGGCACAACACTCCATTAGCAAATAATACCAGGGTGTCAGGTAAGCAGTGCAAGAGGTAGCATGGAAGCCAATGAAATGCGAGTGCTGAAATGTCATGACAAATAATACAAAATAAGAACAAATGCATGAGTGCAATGCAATGCATATGACGGTACACTCTGATACCCGCTGCAGCATGCAGCCCGATCCATCTAATGTCGACGACGCTCACTAGGGGTGTGTACAGACTCCGGAGGGGCTCCTACAGCTCAAGCGCAATATCAAGACATATCGTGGCATCAATTAATTCTTGTTCAGTCATTGTTACCTGACCGGTCAGTCATTGTTACCTGACCAATTTACATCATATAGTGTCATTGTTACCACTACTTCAAGTCACATCATACAGTGTCATTGTTACCACTGTTTCAAAATCACTGCTGTGGCACACAGCCCGATCCATGCTCAGTCCAGAAATAAACATAAGCCCCTTGGGCATTTGTAAAACAATAGTTCTTAGCCCGAAATATCATTTAAATTATCATTTGAGTTTTCAAAACTTAGAAGTATGGCTGAGTTCGCAAAACAGTATTTAAAACCTACGACTGAAACCAAATGATATGTAAAATATGCTAAAATAGTAATATCAATCCCAGAAGGATTCACATAGTTGGCACGAAGCCCAAACATGGAAATCAACCCAAATTATGATGATAACAAGTAGTTTCAGTCAAATACGTGGTAAAAATCAACAATCGGGATGGACCAAGTCACAATCCCCAATGGTGCTCTACCCCACGCTCATATCTGGCATGCAAATCACCTCAATACAGCACTATAATTTGCAAATCCGGGGTTTCAAACCCTTAGGATATCATTTACAAGTATTACTCACCTCGAACTGGTGCAATCCCTCGCTCGCGATGCCTTTGCCCCTCAAATCGGCCTCCATGCACGTCGAATCTAACCAAAATCAGAGCGAATACATTACAATATGCCAAGGGAACAATACCCAATCGAAAATAATCGAAATATAGCAAAAATCTCGAAACTAGCAAAACCTGAGCCCCGAGCCCTCTTCTCGAAAAAATTACAAAACTCACATTACCGGATTCCTCGTCTCGCCACGAGTTCATATGTATCAAGAACTCCCAAATCCGAGCTCAAATGACCTATCAAATTCCAAATTTGAAATATCAAAAGCTCAAGCCCTTGCTTCACCCTCTTTTGATGAATTTAAACCCATTTTCATGTTAAATCTAACATAATTTCATGTATTTAGGCCAAAGAACTTACCTCCAATCAATCCTCCTTGAATCCCTCTTCAATTTGTACCAAAAAGCTCTTAAGGTGGTCAACAATGGGGGAAATAATGAATGGGGTCGCGGATGAAATAATATAAAAACCCTTCTGTTCGCCCAGATTTAACCTTACGCGAACGCGGTTAAAGCACCCGCGTTCGTGATGAACAAACTTTTGCTGACCACAATTTACTCTATGCAAATGCGTCTTCCTGAATGTGAACGCGATGCTTTAAGCTCCACTATTACGTGAAAGCATTCCCTATTATGCGAACGTGATGACTTACATCCTCCAACTATGCGAACGCGGCTGCTACATCGCGATCGCGATGAACAACTTGACAGGGCCCCAGGCCCCCTTCTACGCGAATGCGGGACCACCCTCGCGAATGCGATGGTATACTCCATAGAACAATGCGAACGCTACCCTGAGCTATGCGAACGCGAAGACCATTTTCCAGGCCTCTCAACTTTACTCTACGCGTTCGCGACGCACCCCATGCAAACGCGATGAACAAAACCTCTGCAATTACACAGCTGAAAACCTACAATACTCTAAGTCCAAAAATGATCCGTTTGATCACCCGAAATCACCCCGAGACCTCAACCAAAGGCACCAACATATCCCAAAATATCATACAAACTTGTTCCAATCATCAAAACACATCAAGCAACACTAAAATCATCAATTCACATCGAATTCAAGCCTAAGTTTCTTCAAAACTTCCGAAACACGCATTCGACTGAAAACCTAACCAAACGATGTCTGAATGACCTGAAAATTTGTGCACATATCCAAAATCACCCAACGAATCTACAGCAACTCTCGGAATCCCATTCCGACCCTCGGATCAAAATCTCACCTATCAATCGGATTTCGCCGAAATACTAACTTCGCCAATTCAAGCCTAATTCTACACCGGACCTCCAAAATCAATTCCGATCACGCTCCTAAGTCACAAATCATCCTCGAAGCTAACCGAATCACCGTAAATTATATCCGAGCCCTCTATATCAATAGTCAACATTCGATTAACTTTTCCAACTTAAGCTTTCCTTAAAGAGACTAAGTGTCTCATTTCTTATCAAAAGCAATCCAAATCAACTCTAACACACCACATACCGATAACGAAACATGAAGAAGCATGAAATGGGAGAAATTGAGCAATAACACATGAGACAATGGGTCGGGCCATCACATCCTCCCCAACTTAAACAAATGCTCGTCCTCGAGCGTACCCAGAGTTGTAATAGAAGCAACCTAATAGCTGAAAGCCCTTATGTGATGACCCGGCCCATTGTCACGTGAGTTACTGCCTCGTTTTCCCCATATTATGTGGTTCTACGCTTCAATATCAGTATTTGAATGAATCGGATAGAATTGAATTGGTTTTAGTTGGAAATGAGGCACTTAGCCTCTTAGAAGGAAGCTTGTTTTGGAAAAGTCAACCAGAAGTTGACTACATTGTTAGAAGGCTCGAATGTGAATTTTGGTGATTTGGTTAGCTTCGGGAGATGATTTGTTATTTAGGAGTGAAATTGGAATTGATTTTGGAGGCTCGGTGTAGAATTAGGCTTGAATTGGCAAAGTTTGAATTTGAGCGAATTCTGGTTGATCGGTGAGATTATGATTCGAGGGTCGGAATGGAATTCCAAGAGCTGCAGTAGCTGTGTTAGGTGATTTTGGATATGTCTGCAAATTTTCAGGTCATTCGGACATCGTTTGGTTGGGTTTTTGATCGAATATGCAATTCGAAAGTTTTTAAGAAATTTAGGCTTTGATTTGATCATAATTGAGGATTTTGATGTTAACGTTAGCGTTTTGATGATTCGAGCAAGTTTGAATGAAGTATTAGATCATATCTGTGCTTCTGGTTGAGATCCCGAGGGCCTCGGGGTGAATTCGGATGATTAAACGGAAGTTGGAAGCTTGGTGTTGCAGCAGATCCTTAAGCCTTCTGTTGTTTCCGCATCTGCAGAAAAGGAGCCGCTTAAGCGGTTCCGCAGATGCGGTAGGAGATCCACAGAAGCGGCCAAGGGAAGCCCAGGAGGATTCCGCAAAAGCAAAAGACTGGTCGCGTTAGCGGGTCCGCAAAAGCGGAGAAATCACCGCAGAAGCGGATGTCTGATCGCATAAGCGATGCCTGGGGAATTTAGTGAGAACCGCATAAGCGGTCAATAGGCCGCAGAAGCGGTCCCGCATAAGCCGTAGCGGGACCGCATAAGCGAAAATCGCTGAAGGATTTTAATGAATCAGTGTTCGCGAATTTCAAAAATAAGAAAATATTTTTGAACTTCGGGGAGAGGCGATTTTGGGCGATTTGGAGAGGATTCGAAAACGATTCCATCAGGTATGAATTTGTAGCCTCGAATAGTGTTGTTATGGTATGAAAACAAGGATTAAGCACTGAAAATTTAAGGAATCAAAGGGTAAAAAATGGAGGTTAGGGCTTGAAGCCTAAGAGAGTTTAAATTGACAATTTGAGGGGCCAATGGACTCCTATTTTGATAAATTTTATATGTATAGACCCGTGGAAAGATGAGGAATCCAGTGATGTAAATTTCGGAAATTTACGAGAAGTGGGCCCGGGGCTCGGGTTTTGCCAACTTCGTGTTTTTGAGTATTTTTCGAGTAATTTCAATTGGGTTATGTCACATTAGCCTATTGTAATGTATTCGTTGTGGTTTTGACTAGATTCGACACGCGAGGAAGCAGATTCGAGAGGAAAAGGCATGGCGGACTAGTTTTGCGGCCGGCTTGAGGTGAGTAATAGATGTAGATGATGACCTGAGGGTTTGAAACCCATGTATATCACACTGTGACGCTATATTGAGGCGAGACACGTACTCTACGGTGAGTGCGGGGTCGTTTGTGATTAGAGGACTATGGCTTAATCCGTCCGAGTGATGTTCATAATGTGCATTGACTAGAAATTGATTGGTAAACATCCTACTTGGATTGCTATGAGCATATTTGGGCTGCGTG